>WMED01027096.1:0-10690 GCA_019650415.1 Pipa parva | reverse complement strand
ACGTACCTTACGTCAAACTCCAGGGTAGTACCGTGGGTTCACTTAACTCTCCGTGACAGTGGGCTTCCTTAACTGCTGTGACTTACATGAAAAAACTCAAAATGCACATGTGCGAGATTTGATAGAGGGAGAGGAACCATGAACATTTTGAGGACATCAAGGCTGATCCTTCCACATCAAAGCTAGGTTCACATTAACATATTGTTCTCAAAGGTTGAAATGGTCACAGAGTTGTAAAAAAAAACCCACTTTGGTCCCCCAGCCTTTAACAATATTCACACTATTCAACCAAAGTGGCAGCAACTTTTTGATTTCAAATTTCCTATGACACAGTTGTGTGGTGGAAATAAAATAGTTATGTCTTGAAATATGCTCACAATACATGAATGTATGAAAGATATTTGCCTCTAATTTTGTTTCCTCTTGTTCTATAAATGGGTAAAACAAGATTAGACTTTTCACCCTTTATTAGATGGAATTTATTAGAAGAATCCTAACAAAATTGCCTTGGATCTCTTAAGAGAGAGGAGAGTGCAGCATGCGGCATGACATTGAATTATCTGGATCTTACCTTCTCCTTTCCTTGGAGGTGGCCATAAATCTTTGTTTTTAAGGGTTAAATACATAGTACTTCTCTAGTTGCTACCTTTGACCACAGGGGAACATTACAGAAATTACTTTTATATATACACTTATATGGCTTATAGTACCTAGTATATGATCTGAATTCTGAAACATTACTGTGGTTTATAATAAATGTAGATTACTGAATCATTCATTAGCAAGAACCTGTAAATAGTACTCGTTTGGTATATTAACAAGTTTGGCATATTCTGTTAAATTCTCAGACTTCCCCTTGAAATGGAACCAAGCTTAGAAGTTTATTTTCTGGAGAGGCTGCAATTTTTATTAGGAATCTGATAAAATGGAATTTTAAGACATAGTTGGATGCTTTCATAGTAGGGATTATGTCACATATTTCCATCCTTACACAGGCAGTAACTACAGTAAAAAAAGTGATAAGGGTATATCAGAATTTAAAGTCATTGAATTTAAATGGAAAATTAAACCCTAGCCTAACAGCAATAATAATTATATGGAAAATAAAATCTGAAATATAAAAAGCAGGTGCTTTGATTGTCTATAAAATTTATGTATGTTGACTAAAATTGTGCATTTTACAAATTTATAGTCGCCCAGGTATTTATTAAGTAATTAACATAGCGGATAATGCACCCCAAATCTGAAATATATGAATAGAAGAAATTCATAAGTAAAAAGGTTAACAGAGAAAGTGCCGGCCCTTTAAAAATAACGAGGGAGGGGGGATAGTGGAGGAAAAGGACGAGAAAGAATTGAATTTAGTTATTCTCCAGTGTATTCCCAGAGGAAAATTAAATGTTGGGTGAAACGCAGAAGGATGAAAGAAACTATTATATATATATTTTATATCTATGTAGATTTTAAATTGATTTTGTATCTTTAAGATGAAGTGTTATATACACAAAATGTTATATTACAATAAATAACAGGTTTTCTATTCATCATTGTTTATCGGCATGGTATTTCTGATTTTGCCTGCTGTACACTATATCAATAATGGTTTCAATAGTTCTACCTGTTCTCTTTCAGTGATGATCCAGAAGAAGACAAATCCCCCATGAGCCAAAAGCCAGTAATCCTTATCTTAGTAAAATAAAATTCCTTTTCAATTCCAAATATGGCAGAATAAATCCCTGGATGAAGAACTCATCTCCAGTTACCTAGTACCTATAATGTGTAATATTGCTATACTCAAGAAAAATATACAGATAGCGTTTGAACTCTGTTATTAAATCCACCATGACAATTCACTCAAGAAAAGAGTTCCACAGTCTTATTGTTCTTATAGTAAATAACCCCCTTCTATGTTGGAGTAGAAACCTTCTCTCTTCCAGAGTAACCCACTGCTAATAGGTCACACCTCAGTGGTCTTTTTCTAAACTAAATAATACCAGTTTTGATAATCATTCTGGACAGTGTAGTCCATCCATTCCATTTATTTTACATTAGTAATATGCAATTCCCCTACAGCTGCTTGTCACTGGTTGCTGCAGTTAGGTTTGTGGTCACCTAAAAGTCCTAAGTCATTTTCCATGATATTCATATTTGGTGCTTTCCTATTTAGTAAATAATCTGACATAAATTTGCCCTGTTCCCTATGAATACCTTCACATTTATTAAGGTTAACTATGAGTTGCCACACCTGTGTTAAAGTCAAGGGGGTTATTCACTAAAACAACTAAAATGGTGAAAATTTGCCAGATAAAGACAGTTGCAATAGGCTGCTACTGTTGTGTCTTTATAATGAGAATATTGTCCCAGTTGTGACTTTATTATGGGAAAATTGTCATAATCTTAACATTAAAAAACTGTCGCGACTTTACAATGGGGAAATTGTCACAGATTTACTATGGGAATCTGCTATTTGTGAATTCGACAGGCGAATTCGCCCCTTAGTGAATAACCCCCTCTAACGTATCCAGACCCATTTTTCTTACCTGTGAGTCACAGCTTGGTGTGCCTGTATAGGTCTCTTAAGAATCAGTACAGCAGCACTTCCTGGAATTTAAAGGGTAACTGCATTGCATGATGGGACTCTCGGGCTGTATAAAAGGCTGAGCAGCTGTGCATATGAGCAGTAATACTGGATGCAAGATCAGAGTTGGATCTTGTTGTTAATGCTTGCAAACCAAGACAAACACTGTTTGCCTTAATAGAGACTACAGTGATGTTTGGGGCAGGCCTCTATCAGTATTTTATTGTTGTTTTCCGTTCATGTATATCTACGCCTAGAGCAGGGGTCGGAAAAGTTGTTTGAGGAGGGAGCCATTTCACTCCATCATCCAGCGGAGACAACTATCCTGTGAGCCGCAGGAGGAGGGAGACGTGCCCTCTCCCGACCACATGACCACCGACATCCAATCAGAAGAGCCATCGTCGGTTGTGGGTGGGGCTTGGGCATGGCTTGGGCAGTGCGCTCTGAGCCACAACAAGGTGGCTAAAGAGCTGCAAGTGGCTTGCTTTCTGACCACTGCCTTAGAGCCTTGACATTTTAATTTTCTTCATATATATCTTCCCATAGTGTAAGCTTTAGGAAGGACTTAACATAAAGACAAATGTATCCACCCCCTCCAGTATTTAGGACCCTTTCTGAACAAAACATAACCTTGTAAGTCAACCACCCATTTACAGCTTTCATTTAGCCATGTCATGGTTATTTCTACTCGGTCACAACTTTTCTTAGATATTAACAATTGCAGTGTCAGTCTCATTTGTCAGCAATTTAGTGGCTTCTGGTTGTTTTTCAATTTAAACATATTATCAGCTATTCTAATCCCTTTTCCACTCCACCATTTCATAAATTAAGAAATTCCAGATCTCTGTCCACAATGCCTTGCCCTCTACACATGTAGTTGACCTCCCTTCTTATCCTAGTTTAAACATAGCTCTAACCTTCAAGCCATCTTTTCCACAGAGCTGCGTTCCTTATTTAGGTTCAGCCCATCCTTACTAAAGAGCCTGTAGCCATCTGAGGCCAACCCACCTAGGGGGTTATTCAGGAAGCTCCGAAGTGAGGCGCGTAGTGTTCGCCTCACTTCGGAAAAACTGAAATGCGCATGCTGATGTCCTGAACGTGGACATCAGCATGCGCATTAAAGGGATTCCCCTCCCGGCGAGAGCATAAGAGTCTCTTCGCCGGGAGGGGAATCCGCGTTCAGGATATCAGCATGCGCATGTCACTTGTTCCGAAGTGAGGTGAACACTACGCGCCTCACTTCGGAGCTTCCTGAATAACCCCCCCTAGTCTTTAAAAAAGTGGATAAGGATAAACAATTGCACCTCCAACTTGCTGGCTGAACTTCTTTTTTTTTTTTTAAATTTGCAAATTTTATTAAATTATAGAATGAAAGCAATGACAGAATGAGGCAGCCCAGTTGGATGCAAATGTATTGAAATCTTTAACTGGCTGAGCTGCTCATATGCTATTGCTGTAAAAATAACATTAAAGGAACAGTAAGTATTGTTTTTATTTATTTTTTATATAGCGCTACTATATTATGCAGTGCTTTACAGAGGTTTGTCATTCACTTCAGTCCCTGCCCTGTGAAGCTTACAATCTAGTTTCCCTATTCAGTCACACACACATACACAGATGTATGTTTTTGGATTGTTGGGGGGTATCTGGGGGAGGCCCACGTGGGTGCGGGGAGAACATGCAAACTCCATGTAGATGGGGTCCAGGATGGAGTTGAGCCCAGGGTCTGGTGCTGTAGGGCAGCAGTGCTAACCACCGAACCACCACACTGCTCCAAGTATGAAACAATGGAATTGATTGTCATTGTTCTTTGTTTGTGCCTTTCAGTAAAATGTAAGAGTTTTGGGGTATCCATATGATTCTATCCTAAAACGTAGGATTTACATATCTATGTTTTTGGCAGAAGCTGAAAATGATTTCTTTACAGACGTTAAAGCTCATACTATATTTTGAATTTAACAGATGGCTTCAGTTATTGTCTAGAAATCAATCCTAAGGCAGAACATTTTATATCCATTTAATCACAGTGGCTAAAACTATATTATTTTAGTGGTTAATATCTTGTGGTGATAATAGTTTAAGAAAACAATACGTCAGCAAAGACTATTTTAGTTAGAAGCATAAACTCCCTGGTATTATAGATATAAATCAAAATATGTGCTTTTCTTTAATAACAACAAGGAGCCCGTAGATATATATGCTGTATATAATATGTATGAAGTGAAAGCATTGTAGTAGAGTGAAAATAAAGTTAATTGTACTCCCTTACAACTGGATGGGCAGAAGAAATTGAAAATGATTATTTTGTCACTTTTCCAATGACAGATATAAATAGGCTGTGATTGTGTTTTTTTTATAACATTTGATTGTCTACCCATGAGTCCTATATGTTTGTTTAATTATTCTTTCTATCAGGGATAGTAACAGGCTAAAAACCTGTGAGTCTCAGTGCTCAGTTACTGTACGTACTGTATAAAATATGTTTTTAATAACTGGCTGAATACTTGCACAAGCGTCTTTGTCAAGAGCAGGGCAGGCTGATCCTGTTTTGACTGAATTGCTTGGGCTATGGGGCCTGTGCTCCGACATCATCCTTGGATTTAGCTTGATTCTACAACATTCCATTTTAATTTGTTACATAACTTCAGTTTAATCAGATTGTTTTTATTCCACTTTAAGATCTGGGCTATCTCTTTACTGTAAATAAACCTTTGATAAAAAAAAAAAAAAATGCATTTGTACAATTTAATTTTGTTAAATACAATTTGTTTAGGACTGTGTCCTTATTATTGCACAAGTAGCCATAATAACCAGCGCATACATTTCTGAAAATAAGACATGATGTAAAATGAAATGTGAACTACTCTTTTTAGATTATTATTATAATAGTCACAGGGATTATTGTTGTCATGCTCCAGGCTGTATGTGAAGTATTAGATAAGATTTGCTTTCATTGGACGTTTATAGTGAGTTGTAATTTTCCTGATTTAAAACCCGAGTTGTGTTAAACATAAACTGAATGGAGCATGTTTACATTTTCTTCTTCTTATCTGTTCAGTCAGGTCCAACTCTCGATCACTTGATGGATCATTGTTCTCCAGCCCTTCCTGTCTCGCACTGCTTCTTTTAATTGCGCCATGCTTTTTCCCATGTCCAATTTGATAGTGTCCGCCCAATGGGTTTCTGGTCAGCCCTTTCATCGCTTGCCACTGACCATTCCCAGCATGATGTCTTTCTCTAGGAAATTACTAAGGTATGGCTGAAATATGATAGTCGTAGTTTGGTAATTTTGGCTTCGAGCGAGGTCTTTGGCTTGATGCGATCGATTCCCTCCTTATTTGTGACATCCATGGTATTCGTAAAAGCCTTCTCCAGCACCACAATTCAAAGAAACCTATTTTCCTCCAATCCTTCTTTTTCCACATCCATGTTTCACATCCATATGTGGCTATGGGAAAAATAATTGCGCTGGTTAGGCTGCATTTTGTAGCAAGGCAAATATTTTTGCATTTCCAAACATTGTTCAGATTGTTTCATAGCACTTCATCCTAACGTGATCTGTTGCTTTATTTTGGGAGTGCAGTTTACATTGCGGATGATCTTGTCGCCAAGAAAGATTAATTCATCCACCGATTCAGTTTCTTCATAGTTGATTTTGATTTTGATATTTCGGTTTACTGCGTTTGTCATGACTTTGGTCTTCTTGATATTCTGACGCATACTGAATTTCTCGCTTTCTTCATTCACTTTCGTAAGGTGGTTCACAAAGTCTTTTTTGCGTTTGCAAGGTGCCGGCCGAAAGCAATAAAAGGCCTTGTTTACATTTTACAGTGAGTAAAATAATCCAAAAATAAGATAAAAGTACATATACCAAGCCTCACTATACAGCGTACCAGCATCAGTACCTTAGAGGACCACCTTAATGCAATGGAGCAGTGCCCTCCAGATGCCCAGTATAGTACAGCAATGCTCCAGCCAAAGCCTAATACAACACAGCCCTGCATACAACATGGCCAGTAGGGGGCAACAGAACTTTATAGTATAGTTTAGCCTAAGAAGCACTGCATAGGATTGGACAGTAAAGCCAAGGTGCTCAGGGGTTAAGGAGTTGGGGTTGGTGGACAAATTCTGCAGAACTAGCTTTTATTAGGCTGCAAGGAAGTTATCAGCCTGTTATGGCAGGCAAGATCTTCATTTCTATTGTTGTTTAACATTGTACCAGACTGTGGCAAAGTTTGTATAACACGTAATGCATTATCTTATGTGTCCTCCTTACTATGCACAGCACCACAGAAGATGTTAGTGCTATTTCAATGAATAATAATAGTTACTGATCTACATTAACAGAATGTCTCTCCTTGTGTTCTCACTGGCCTCTTCCTCCCAGCATCCTCTGCATTCTGTGTGTACTCTCAAGAAGAATATACTTGTAATCTTTTTGTAGCTGAGGCTATTACTAAGCATCTAGCCAGTGTTTAATTCAGACAACTTAACATGTGTATTGGAGGGGTACAGGGTGCTGCTTGCTTACCTATCTCCCCCTACAACCAGAGCACACATGGCAAAAGAGAGGGGTCAGACACTATCAGCACCAGCATAAGCCACTATTGGCAGCAGTTCTAAGTTGTCCGACTTTTACATATTCTTAAACTTGAACCCAAACAGCTATGATGAAATGGACAGGTGGCAACCTCACTTTCCAACTTAAAACTAAAGTTAAAGTGCACCTGTCACCTCAAGACTAATACTAAATTAAGTTGTACTAATGAAATAAACATTTTTGTAAATATGTATGTATTTTTAAAAAATGTAACTTTATACAGCGTTTCTCTCTGTCATCTTCCCTGTCAGCCTGACTTTTCTTTCCCGAGTGTCAGGAAGGTGGGGCTAAATGATGATTGACATTATAGTTCCTCCAATCAGATCCCTGCTAGATTGTGATTTAAGGGATCTGATTGGAGGAGCTATTATGTCAATCATCATCACCTGACCCAGGAAAGAAAAGTCAGGCTGACAGGGAAGATGACAGTGAGAAACGCTGTATAAAGCTACATTTTTCAAAATTACATATATATTTACAAAGACGTTTATTTCATTAGTACAACCTAAATTAGTATTAGTGTTTTGAGGCGGCAGGTGCACTTTAAATCTACTCTGTATTTTTACTTACAATAATTGTAATGTGTCCAGCGTATGTCAATATTACTTCAAATGTACACAATTAGTACTTTATTAATAATATGTATTAATATTAATCATCTGTTCAGTAAAGTTAAATGTATTTTCTATTAGACAGGAAGGGCTAAATAATGCAGGAAGACTGAATGCACCAAATGAAATACAGTGTGAAAGAAATACCTTTATATGCAAAGGCTTTTCAGTTCCTGACAGAATTTATAAATAAATGTTCATTTATTTAGGATATGAAGATAATATAAGCGATATTGAAGGGCAAAAATATTATAATTTAGCATTGCTAGTGTTCCCTAGCTTGTTGAAATGGAACTCATCAGTAGGAAATATCTATAAATTAAAATATGATACTCTAATTAGAGTATCTAACGTTAAAAGAACCATCCAGACTCACTTGTTGTTATTGGAGGGGTCATCATTATTCCTATTATATATATATATGATAGATAGATACATACATACATGTATACTTACCTCCATGTCAATAGTGCTAAAGTATTTTTAATAATGTGTCTTGTCTCCTGTGTATCCAGTGGTGTTTAAACAGGAGAACCTTGAGAGAATGTTCTTGACAAATTTTAGCTTTTCAACAATCAACACCTTAAGTAGGCGAAATTTAATCAAATCGAACATACCGATAGAGTAATTTTCCCTGATATTGATTTTACCGATATCTTGTAATTGGATTTTTTTGCGATATTGCAATATCAAAAGTTTGATCAAAACTTTTCAATCTGTTCATTTTTATGGAAAATCCCTAGTATCAATGGAAAAATTCAATTCGGATTTTTTGATAATTTTGGGTGATTGTGTTTTTTATAACAGTTGATTGTCTACACATGAGTCCTATATGTTTGTTTAATTATTCTTTTTATCAGGGATATAACAGGCTAAAAACCTGTGAGCCTCAGCGCTCCCTTACGTACTGTATAATATATGTTTTTAATAACTGGCTGAATACTTGCACAAGCGTCTTTGTCAAGAGCAGGGCAGGCTGATCCTGTTTTGACTGAATTGCTTGGGCTATGGGGCCTGTGCTCCGGCATCATCTATTTCAATCTGTTTATTTATATTCCATTGATTTTTTTGATAATTTTCAATTTGAAACAGCCTTTTCAACTTTAATAAATTTCACCCAGAAGGGTAAATTACACACAAAATATTCAGTAATGAGGAAAGATTATGTGAGCTATTGCAAGTTCAATATCTATCCTATTCTGACCTGCTTTCCTCCTCTGTCTCTTTTTGGGATTAGATATTTATCACATTGTAAAAATGTAAAGTTTTTCATTCTTCAGCAATACAATATATCATTCTGTATTTACTGTAATTTTTTTTATAATGACAAAATGTCATTATTATGGAATGTTTTTACATTTTAAGTAAAAGTCATAATTCTATGATAGATCCTCCAGGAAGTTCATTTGTATTAGGAATCATTTCATTGTTACCACCATTAGCATTTATTTATTTACAAGACATAGTTATAGGGTTAAATACCTGAATTAAAGATATCACAGAATTTCTAAACTCCATTAGTGAATTAGAGGTTAGACATTAAGGACCTTCACATTTCCATCCCTAATACCTTTCCAGACTGGATTTACCAAACCATGAAGTATATTTTTTATTTGTAAGTTCTTGGAATTTCTTTTCAAGCAAAATGAATTATAGTTCACAATATTACCTGCAGCAAGAAGGAACCAGTATTGGAGCTAGCATGACAATATTTCCATGCATACATTTGAAGTGCATATCATAATTCAACAAGATACAGCAGGTCACATTTTGTGGTGGAAGAAATATGTCAGTGACATGTTTTTGATATGACAGGGCCCTTTAAGTGCTTAATACCTTGTATCTAACTATTACATCCACCTTTGAGGCTAATTTTTATACTATAAATTACTTGGTTGTACTGATCACTTTACAGGCTGGTATGCTTGTAGTCTACTGATTTGTATCTAAAGCCTACAGATAAGAATACATTCCTTTAGAATAATAGTTTTGATCTTCCAACCATTCATAAGAGTCTTTCTGGAGGGCCATTTTTAAGGTTAAGATGTAGTACTGATAACATTCAGAACAAAGTCTGAAATTAGTTGACAAATTACAGAATCAAAAAATTGTTGAAAATAAAAGACCAGGTATCTTGTCAAAAAAGGGAGGTGTTTTTAAAACCAGTCAAAACCATGATGTCATTCTGCTACTGTACGTTCTCAACTCACCAAATTCAATGAATTGAAGAGGATTGCAGCATGTTGGGGAGAAGAAATGATCAGCAGTGAGACAAGCAGGAGGAAGTGCTGGAGTGGTGGAGCACATCAGTGAATATTTCAGTCCCCCTCTTCAGAATTACTCCCTCATCTAATGAGCATGGAGATCTCCTTTAAACCATCACATAGTACAATAGGGATTTAATACTGTATTATCTGTATAGATGTTTATGCATTGTAACTAATAATACCAACTATCACAGTTAACTTCATAGTTCATAAACATATTATTATAAACCACAATCACAATGGGGGTTTAATGTCCCCATAAACCTGGGGCAATCCAATCATTTGAGCGTACAGTCAATAAACCCATAAACAATAGTGATATTTGGTTGTCTGAAAAAATAGTGTCAGGTCTCACTCTACGCAAAGTTTCCTTTGTGACCAAGACACCATTTAAAGGGGATGGAAAGTTTGGATAAAACATTATTTATATTTGACATGTATACATATAGAAAGCCAACTTAAACATTACAATGTAAAAATGATTTTGGGATCAGTAGTACTTGTCTCTTGTTTAAACAGTCCTGCTCCCTCATTCTGTGTACAAACTCTTCCTGTGCAGTGCCAATAAGCCCCACCCTTGAGTGACATCACAAACTATACAGAGAGACAGAATTCCTCCTCCCTCTCTCCTATC
>WMED01027095.1:0-10690 GCA_019650415.1 Pipa parva | reverse complement strand
CTTGTCTTTGTGTCATTTCTGCTTCCTTCTTGGCAAAGGAACTTCTGACACTAGCTTCCTTTGCTTCAGCACGGATTTCTATGAGCTTGTCATGTAACGCTGATCTTCTGGATGATTACACTGTACGTTTGCTTAAAGAAGACTGGTGAGACCTTACTTCATGCAGGTGTGCGATGCGGAGTTGTGCCTTCTCTTTGGCGTCTTTCACTACGGCATCTTTGGTTTGGAATAATGTCTCTCTCTCAGCTAGCTCTGCTGTGGCATCATCAAATTCAGCGTTATTCAGAAATGTGATGTACTTTGCATACAGGCGCTGGTAGCGTTCATAGGCGGCAGATAAGCGATTTACTGTTGTGATTAATTTTGCTGCGTCACTGTCATAGCGTGAGATGGCTGCTATATAGTGTTCAGTTCTTTGCCATAAATCATCAAGATTATCACAGAACTCTTCTTTAGTTACTTCAAAGTTCTCTCTAATCTTTTGTGTGGGTTTGCTAACACGTTTGGATCATACAATTTGTTCTTCCTGGAATATGGGCTCTGTTTCCTGCACATCCGTGTCTTTGGTAACAGGGTACACTTTGCTGGATGAAGCAACAGAGGAATCCATATGACTTTGTGTGGACATACTAAGCCCTGTTTGTGTGGTACTGTCTCTTTAAAATGGAGCTGCAACTTATTCACAATAGTGGAGATGCCATGTGCTTCTAAGATGGTGGACAGCGTTATGCTTGCTTGCAGACTATATGTGGATCTTGCAGGGACTGCAGATTCAGCTGTGTTTTGACTATTCTGCCACAGATATATGTTAGAAAAGTCTCTGATAGGTTGTGAGTGCAGTCTCAATATAAGCTGGAGGCAGATAGCTGAACTCACTGACACTCATTCCCACTGTGTTACCAGTTGCATGTAGTAAGGATACAATGGTAGTGAATCAGGTACTTTTAATTACTTTACCTTGAAGAATGACATGCCATGCGGTCAAAACACAATGCTGCTGCACACTGAAGAATATATCTGCTTACAGTCACAATGGAGGACAGAATGAAGAAGCAGAATGATGATGCAACAGATAAAGGAGGAGATAGAGAAAAAATGCACCATGGGTAAACTAGTTAAAGAAGCAGTATGAAAACACAATAAAAACTAGATACTGAAAACCACTAGGTGGCAGCATTGCGCAACATAAATGAATACAGCCTTGTATAACATATACAGTATAAATGAACTGAATAGCCAATGTAGGACCAAATAACATGGAATATTGAAGCTGTAACAGCATAGTGGATCTTCTTTACTGGGTGGGATTAATGATGGGTAAGTCAAGGGTGCATAGTGTAAAATACCACCAGACTTTGCAAGATGGTACAGAAAATTTCTCCACACTTTCTAACCACACTGGAATTTGACTTTTTTTTTAGGACTTAAGATCTTAAACAGTGTGAGTTATACTAATATTTTAGAAACAACTAAATGCAATTCAATGATACTAAAGAGGAACTTTAGGCTTGTTTAGTGATTCTCGAAGGGAAGAGGGGAGATACTTACCAATCAGTGATTTAATCTCCAGGGCTGCTCCTGCTGTTTGTACTCTGCCAATGTCTTCTTGTCTTGACAGGAACCACAATCCCTTTCACTTCCTCTTCCTGTAAATTTTGTAGAATTGCACTATTTGGTATCTCCCTCCACCTCATGAATCACCCCTTGACAAAACCATCCTATAGTTCTCCTGTATACCCCCATACAAAATCAGGCTGGATGGCATGCCACATACAAATCAGTCTGTGCTTAACTAAGTAAGACCATTTACAAAGTGAAGGGGTTTACCATCCAGCAGCCAGAGTCCTTTGTTTCATGAAAAGAATAACTCCAGCACTGCAGAAAGCAGAGGCTTAAGACTTTCCCCTTTTATCCTCTAACCCAGTGTGCACTACGCTGATAACCTTCCAAACCTGACCCTACCTGGCAGATTTACATTCAATCCATACTGAAAATGTACATGCACACTATTATTTCAAGCATATGTATGCAGTAAATCATTGGGGTGAGGAATTAAAAGATACATCACTGTCTGTGCCGTGTAAGTAACTCTCAGTCTGGTTATAATGAAAGAGCTATAATTAGCCAGCATGAATGGTTACTACTAAGCAATCTTTATATTTTGATGGCTCTGCTTGCTTCAGTGTTCCAACTTCTCATCATTCATATCATTAACTAATACATAAAACAATATACTTGTCGGGGCAAAAAAAGTAATCAGAGGTTGGCGGATCTTGAAAGCTTCTAGAGAAAATTCATCCAACATTCGAGCCTGTAATGAAGAGTACTGAAGTGTATATAGATCTGCAGATTACTGTTATAGCAGCTTAATGATCAGTTTATGATGATTAAGCACATACGTGTTTATTCCACCAACTGGACTAATGTAAAAGGTAATGAAATCATTTTCTTTTGCAGTCAACAATCTGACTGAGCAAAATAGTCTTTTCCATCCCTCTGACAAATCATGAATTCATTCTTTAGCATTGGGATTAGCTGTAGTAGAACAGCTTGCTAATTGACATATAATTGAAGATAATTGCAATCAATATTAATACACTGCATATTACCATAGCTGCATGATAAATTCTGTGCTTGAAAATAATGACTATACTACTTATAGAACTTAGGATTTAATTAGCTTAAAGCTATGTTGGGAATTTAGGTAAAAGCTTCAGAGAAGGGAATCTAAACAATATTAAAAGAAAAGAGAAGAGAAGCTTTATTCCAGTAGAATAAACCCCCAAAAACCAGAGGACCTTAATAATTAATATCACTGAGCACTAACGTTATGTTTTCCTTCTAGAAATGAAAATGATCAGGCATATTGATTATTTAGCATATAAGATTAATTTACCCTTTGCCTTGTAGTGTAAAGAGTCAAGCTGGATTTTGACCAAAAAAAGATTGCCTTTAAGCTCAGAAAAAAGGTCCTTTAAAGTCAGGATCTGAGAAAAAGTAGGGACTTAACAGGGCAGAGATCAAATGGTTTCTGATTGTATTAAAAAACTCCAGAGACAAATGCTGAAGCATCTACTGGGGTGTATTTGATGAAAAGAAGCCTCTCTGTCTGAAGGAAACCATTTCTAGTGCACAATATGACCCTGGAATTGATGCTGTGTTCCTCATTCATAATATCTAACTTTCACAATGCCATGTTATAAAAAATTATACTAAGTACTGGGAGAATTAGGAGAATGGGGAAAACTAGCTCTGGAGCATTCGTTTTACATCCCCTTACACTACTTGATCAGCTGCTATACGCATTCATGTACCATAGAGTTTAACCTTGAACCAACTGTTTCCATCACAGACACACCATGGGGTAAGACTATACAAAAATTACTAAAATCCAATATATGAACCAGTAACACCAGAAAAAGGAAAAATTCCATACAGATTAGCACATCAACCATATCTATATCACAATAATTAAATATTATCTTTGAGATTCAATACCTGATGCGTATCTGCCCAATTTATAAAACGTGGCTAAAACCAGCAAAGAGAAGAACAAAAGAAAGCAACTGAAATCAGGATTTCAAAAACTGGGGATTGTCTTTGGACCCTTGTGCGATTCCTATACTAACAGATCATCTGGTAACAGCACTGATTAGGTGTTCCTATGAAAGTTGCATAGACTGATAAACCATTTAACAACATTTATGCATTTCCAGTTTCCAACAACCATATTACCAGTCATTTTTTAATTACTAATATAGAAAATGTACACAAAAAAATAAACCCAAATAAATTCCAAAAAGTCATAAAATGCAACCACCTTATTCAGATTTGGGGGTTTATTCACTAAAGTCCGAATTGTTGCGTATAGGTGTGAAGACAGTCGCAATAGGCTGCTACTGTCGCAGTCACGTCTTTATAATGAGAATATTATTGCAGTCGCGACTTTATTATGGGAAAATTGTCTTAATCTTAACTTTAAAAAATTGACGCAGATTTGCTATGGGTATCCGCTGTTTCAGAATTCGACAGTCGAATTGACACCTTAGTGAATAACCCCCTTGGTTACAACTCAGTATTGTCCGAGTTGCCTTATACTTAAACCAATGACAACAGTTTAGAATTGTTGAAGTGTAAGTAATGCTTTACTTAGTATTTTATGCTTAAACAAACATGGGATCATGCAATCATTTTTCAATCTCCCAAGAAATGAGCTGGTCTCATCAACATTACACCTTATCCAGCAGTTTTGCTTATTTCCGATAGATCATGTTACAGTCCTATAATAAGCTTATTACTATTCTATTCATTTTTTCTTCACGGCAGTGAATTATTAGTTAATAGAAACAGATTTATGTAACAACAATATAACAAAGGTTGAGATGGCCCCATCATTCTTTATAAAACTATACTATTCCTGTTATACATCTGTATTTTTATTACAGGAATTTTTATCACTGGACAATTATAAAACCATTTTGTAATGCCTCAGTTCTGCAAATTCCTCCTGAGGTGTTTTACCTCAATTACCTTTCAGCAAAACTTTTTTCCATATATAAAATGAGGGAAACATTGGAAAAATTACTCGTCATAATCCACTGGACAATGTTAAAACGTTAATTCATTCTTGAAATATAGACAATGGCGTAATAAGCAGCAAGAGTGGTCCCTGGTGCAAAATTTGGCACTTGCACTCCTTTTTTTTTTGCCCAAACACCTATATCCCCAAGTATATCAAAACTTCTTAATTCCACTTCTTCTATTCAGTGATATTCTTTTCTATATGTGGGATTATTCCCCAGCAATGTAATATTGCAGTATTGGTTTGTTCTTTAATGTAAGATAAAGTGGTCTGTACCCCAATGTATCTAGTTGTTTATTGTCTTTACTGACTCGCATAATAGTTAATTTAATGTACTGGTTTTACTTTTCACCACTGATGGAAAGTTGGCAATGTAGAAAGCTTGAATCTTAAGCTGATTTAGCAGTAAAATGTGATTTTGTCTGACAAAGTTTGAATAAATCCTAGCTGCATGCTACCATTTTGGGTTGTAGCAGCAGAAAGTAGCTAACCTACATAAAACAGAATATAATTAACTCCAGCATCGCTATGCTTTATATTAACCTATCTTGGTGATAGATTATTATCTTGAAATTATACTATTTAAGGAATTCAGACAAAATTAGCATAAAAAGATTCTTAAAGTATCTAAAAAAAAAAGGCCAGAGGTCAGAGATGCTATACATGAGTGAGAAAAGGGATAATGCCCCAAGAGTGTAATGGATATCTAGTACTTAGTAAGGGTCAGCAAGGGTCTCCTTTAGTGTGTTGGGATTGGGATGTCTCTCAAGACTTCATGCTACATGTTCCTGGTCTAAACAGAAACCATCCTGTGATACTGAGGGAACACCAATAAATGATCTTATCCAGCTTTTTTGTAATTTTTTGCAGACTGGAAGTAAAAGTACATTTACAATTTACCTTTTTATATGTATGTTAGAAGTTCTGCATAATGAACTTACAGTGTTTAATTCAGTCAGAACATCCCTAGCCCTGACTGGTTTCTAAAGGGGTTAGAAGATATGAATGCATGAAATAGTACTGGCAGGTGCTTTCAGTGGAGGTTTATATTAAAAATCAGGGCATGTTTCACTAGTCAAAAGGAGTATTGGCCTGAAAGGAATGGCTGTTTAGATGCAGGTTTTCATTCAAATGCAAAGTGCAGCCAGATCAACCCTAACCGAACAAGTTCAAATTCACATAAGTGTTTATCCCACTCAAAAAGTACTTGTAAGTACTTACAAAGCTTATTGGGTCTCACGAACTATTTCTCAAGTTCATTTGAGAGGAAAAGATCTTTTCCCATTATTTAAGAGGAAAAATAACTGTCAAATTCTGCTTAAATCTGTAAGAATTCAGTAGTGGCTTTCCCTGGGACATGTATAATTAATTATTTCAACTTATGATTAACTTATGATTAATATTGTAAGTGCCTTACCTCATAAATAGTTCCATCGGAACAATGTAGAACTCCATGTCCCTGTCGCTGATCCAAAACCCAGTCTCCCTCATAATGATCACCATTTCTGTAATGACAACTTTATTAATGAATAATTGCAAGTCTCACAATGAATTGCAGTCAGATAATAAGATCAGAGCTAATCTATTTCATAGCTTAGTTATTGTAAATTAAGCACCTGAAGTAACAAAAAAAAGATACACATAGACCAATGTAGTATATTCAATAGTATATGGATAAAATCGATTCATATTACCAAACAGCATTTGTACTTCAGTGGTTAAATCATAACACACACATTCATTAAAGGCAAAAAGGATAATTTTTACTCACTGTCACCTAAGATACAATATGAAGAAAGAGTCTTTAAGAGCAATAGAAGACTGAATGTTTTGTCTCCACCTTGCAAATTCTGAGAATAAATGTGGCAACAAAATACCCAGACTGCCACTGCCCTAAGAACCCCACATATCAGGTAGAACCACTCATCTACAAGGTAGAATTAACATTTAAACTCCTAAATGCCATAAAGGCCTCTTCTCTGTTAAACCAATCAATAAGACACACAATCATTTCCCCATGTGGGGAGGAAAATATGTATTCAAGCCATGCTTATCCCCTTGTAAAGTTTTAATGGAATATATTTGCATGCAAGGGGGAACAAATGTGTATATCATTCATCATATTTAAATAGATTTGGGAGGCTGAAACTAAGAAATACAAGATGTGGGAGTAGTTAATCAAATAAAATAGTATTTAAAAACTGCACTTTGTATACTCAGCCTAGTCAGTGTAAAAGCACTGTTTGTTCCACGTACAGTTTGTTCTGTCTATATCTGGTTAACATCAATGCACAGATAAGAAGAATGCATAATCTGTTATCCCTTCGACTTGACAGTAAACTCATATGTAATAGTTTAATCCTGATGTTTACAATCTATATCCCAACATATTTAACTAAAGGCAGCAACGCAGGTGCCTGTGTACCAAAAAGGCAGAGGAAGCAAGTTCTATCATACACATGGTGGGATTGGTCCTAAAGAAGCCCCAACTGCTGGAAATGGGTAATTTCTTTCAAAATTACTGTGTTGGGAGGTCCTTTAGCAATTCTGCTATCATGTACTGGTGTATGTATATCACTGCAACCACAAAAGGGAATGCATGCAAAAACATAAAGGATTTACATACCTTTGTATATTTAATTAATGATATCCAACACACGGCATAAATATGCAAAGTCAATAGCTTAGTTATCAAACCTGTCTCTGCCTACATGTTTAACACTTAAAAGTCTAAACTACTTACATTCCTATCAGCTTTTAATAATCCATGGCAATAAATCAGTCAAAGTTTCAGTTCAAGACTTTTGTCAAGACTAAAAAGGTGGACTGAAACGTTAGCTGTTTTACTTTTACCATTCATTAATAAAAGTTGTTTTTTTATGAGAAACTGGGACTACGTTTGCATGAAACTGCAATTGTTTAAGCTTTTGTCTGAATTACTTAGCTCTTGCATCAGTTATTGAACTGTGATCTACATGATCCATTTTATTGTCAAAATATATACAAATTTTCCTGTTCCCATGTTTATGTATAAATAGAAGTGTAACTAAATAATGACTTAAACATAGATACAATGAGGGTGCCATGGTGGCCTTGTAGTACAGAAAACCTCAAGTCCCAATAGGGCAGTAAAACACAGAAGGGAATGTATCAACCAGGACAATCATTTACTAAGTGCTGGTAATCAATAGCAACCATTTACCAATTAGCCATGACTTGTAAAGTGGAGCAAAGAGTACGAAAAGCTAACCAATGATTGATTGCTCTGGGTTACTAGACCACAGTAAATGACTGGCTTCTAAAAAAATAATTGCACTAGATAGAGTATGTTTGCATGCTTCTGGAATGAAAAGCTCTAAACAGGTAGGAACTGGCATGGATGATTAAATATTAAGGTAACGTGTATTAATCTAGCAGTGTATGTTAGGAGTTTCTGGGGATATCCCTTCCCTTAAATAGGCCTGTCACTAAAGAAAAATCATCAAACCTGCAGTTCCATATATGGCAGGCCAAAAACAGTTGTAGTGCCAATGAAGGGAAATACATGCCCCCACTTTGTGACTGACAGAGAGCCTGCTTACATTACACTGGAGGCTTTAGAGCCCATGTGGAATGTATGACGTCAAAAACCCCTGTATCATAAGACTGCAAACCATGTGCACTCAGTGTGATGCTATCCTGCTGGCAAGCACATGCAGCATTAGATGACCTATAGCACAAGCCAAGTGTTTACAGAAAACATTCTACTCACTTTTTATTTGTTAACTATGAACTTAAATGTCTTGCCTAAATGTTTATTAAATGTAACTGCAGTTTACTTATTCCCCGTTAGTAGACACAATTCAGTTATGTCAAAATATTTACTTCGTATTTCTAAAAGCTTCCGTTTATTTCATTATCATAATATAGAGGAAAATAAATACTTTACCAATTGTAGTGTTGATCACAGAATATTTACATTCCCTATAAAGATGAAGGCTTAGTAAGCGTGCTGGATCAACAAATAATCATGAAGAAATTAATTCAGGAAAGATTTACTGGAAACAGAGTGAGAAAAGGAGATGGAAAGAGTGCAGATTATACCAAATTTTCTGAAAGGGAGGTGCAGGATTAGAATTTAAGGAAAGACAGAAGGCAAAAGTCCGAATTATTGCGTATAAGTGCGTATTCACCAGATACAGACAGTCACAATAGGCTGCTACTGTCGCAGTCGCGTCTTTATAATGAAAATATTGTCGCAGTCGCGACTTTATTATGGGAAAATTGTTGCAATGTTAACATTAAAAAATTGTCGCGACTTTACAATGGGGAAATTGTCGTGGATTTTCTATGGGAATCCACTGTTTGCGAATTCGACAGTCGAATTCACACCTTATTGAATAACCCCCATTATCTGAGTTAACCCCAGTGAGCACAAATACAAGAAAAGTACAGGGACCCACATACACAGCATGCAAGGGATTGTTATTTGGGCATTGGGTGTTTTCTGACAGCAAGAAGAGGCCTAGGCCCAAAAAAGATGCTAAGAGAATTGTTTGCGAAGTGTTTACAGGGTTTATTCAAGTGCATTATTTTTATTGTGGTTTTTAGCTGAATACACTATTAGAGATGGATTTAGATTCAGTGGGGCCATGGGCAGATAGGTGATTAGGGCACCTGATATTATGGCAAATTCTGCTGCTGGGCCCCTTACCAGTCCTTGGGTCCTAGGCAGGAGCCCAGGGTGCTGTGTTCATGATCCAGCTCTGTCCACTACTTCTGTATCACCCAGTGGCTGCTTTAATTATACAATCCCCAGAGAAATAAAGAGATAGGCATGCATCAATTTCTTTAAGCAATCTCTGATCAGATCTAAACTTGCACAACATTTAGTTCTCTCTTTAAAACCTTTGCTTTGTACCTAGTGCAACTTTGTGTTTTCCTGAGATTGGTGTGCACCAGTATCAGTTCTAAATGTGTCTCTTTAACACTGAAACAAGGTGGAAATGAATCTTGGTCTAGAGCTGGGGATGTAATCCGTACTTGCTTGCTAGCTAGAGTTTGTAATAAGTTATCTAAGAAAGTGTACACAATATATTTATACTTAAGTGTTCTATTTTAATAATATCATTAAACTGTCATTAAACAGTACTGCAACACGGTAGCCATTTTGAACACCACCATTTTGTAACATTTTGATATTTTCAAATGGGAAGGGTGCATGTGACATATGTATTTGAGTCTGATGATGGATGCAAATCTCTGATTAAATGTGAAGTACCTTTTTCCCTGCCAAAATTAATATCAATATCAAAGACACAGATATGAGTGTGAGATTAACATGAGGAAAGGAAAGAGATTGATGGAGCACAGTACAGTCATTGCACCCCAACAGACCACCAATTTGCTGAGTGGGGGAAGAAAATAGTGGACTTATTTTTCATCAATGGTAGTATTACCACTGCCAAGTATTTGTAATTGTTACATGACAAGGTGTTTCCATTAATGTGCAACAAAAATGGCACGTTACCAGTGTTCTTCCAGCAGGAGAATGCACCCCCAACATTATGTACATGATGTTCTTGAGCTTTTGTATCAGTAATTTCCAGGGGGGAGGGAATTGGGAGTTGTGCTCACTGGATCTCACCCCCTTGGACTTCAACCTGTCTGGTGATGTGAAGTGCAGGGTTTATACTGTGAAAACGCAGTGGATCATGGACACCTGTGCATCCATTTTTGCTGAAATGTTGCTCTCAGTTCATCATGAATGGAGAAGAGGATTGTCTTGATGACTTGAAATAGCAAGGGGCACATCGAGCATATACTGTAGCGAATTGTTGTGCTCCATATCATGGGAACTTTAGCAGGAATAAAGGAATGTCATAGATTTGGATTCAAATCAGATACATATGTCACATGCACCCTTTCCTATTTAAAAATATTGATATAGTTCCAAGATGCAGGCTTTAAAAATAGTGTTATTACCTTTATAACAGGCGTTAGCCAGGACAGCAGGATTCTCACAAGTGAATTGTCCTACCAGTTAGCCCTATCTGTTCACATCATTTTTACAAAACAGACTATTTGTCTAAGACAGGGGTCCCCAAACTTTTTACACAGGGGGCCAGT
>WMED01027094.1:0-10690 GCA_019650415.1 Pipa parva | reverse complement strand
TAGAAAGGGATGTAATATTCACTTATATACAGTTAGTGGGATATAGTGAGGATGACATCATTGCCCTTTTTTGGAGTAATTCCCATCACTCCACATGACTTCCCAGCCTACTTCTATTCGACTGACTTTGCCACACTACGTATGCAACTGTGTCCATAGTCTGTTCGACAAATCTATCCGCAGCTTCATCAATAAGGTGAAGTGAATTTGAGTCTAATTTGGTGATGCAACTCAAATTGTATCGAGGTGAATTGAAGAGGTGAATTCATCCTTTAGTCAATAAGGCCCATAGGCTTGGTAATGAACAAGCAGGATGAACCTGGGCTAAATGATCTGTATGTGTAGCTACAGGATCAGCATCAGTTTAATAGACAAACATGCATGGAAACAGGCAAACACCCCAGAAACTGAACTAGCCCAGTAGTAAAAGCCACTGCCTAGAGTACTGCAGATTCTCAGTTCACTCCTGAGCAGGAGCTGTGATATCACCATCTCAGGTGCCTATGACAATGGATGAGGATTGAGGATCTTCATTGAAGGGAGTTTATATAAGTAGGTTTCTTTGTTACTCAGTTTGTGCTTCCAGAAATGTTAAATTGTGTGTAAAGTAGGATATGTAGATATACTGTGTGTATAGTGGATCTGAGGCATGTACACATGTATTGGTGCTGCCCATCCTTTCATCTATTGCAGTATAATGAGGAGGGGTTGAAGACAAACCATAGGTAACGGAAGAGCTTACTCCACTGATGATAACCACAGCAGACCTATTGGGTGAGATGTTCATAGTGCCAGACTACAGGCCACAGTCTGTAATACAGGAATTGGTAAATCACAATGGGTAAGTTATTGTTATAACATTCATTTTAAGATCAAAATTAATTCTTTATTTTTTGTGTTTTTTGTTTGAACGATTCATCTGATCTGCTCCATCCTTTTTCTGTTGGTGACAGAAACTCAATTATTCCAAGGTTTGGTTTTTAACTTAGAATTTTTTTTTTTGTTCTTCATCCTTCTGATCAAGCAGTGCGTGCCCTCCCTCTCTCTGACAGTCTGTAAATAAAATCCCTACCAGGTTGCTAGATTAGCTAACCATAGCGACCACTAGGATCATTTAAATTTAAATAAGAAAGGACCAGAACAAAAAGTTGAAGAGCCACTGCAAATTAAATACTAATATATAAAACATATCAAAATGACTGGATGATCTTCCTTTTTAATGTGCACAAACACTCCTAAATAGGGTAAATACATGGGAAACATTTGGCTGACCCAGTGACACTGTAGCAACCAATCAGATTTTAAAGTAAGAATAATAAATACCAGCATGGGATTAGCTGCTATGAATTGCTGAGTTGGAAGAACTGTGCTTGTGTACTTCATAACCCAATATGCCATGCTTCCTACTTGTTACCCCTTAGCTGTGTCTGACTTAAAATTCCCAGAATGCCAGCCGTCATTGAAACAAAATTCCCATGGGGGATGTGGGTAAAGTAGTTCAATAATATAGGGAAACTTACATACAACCCGGTTTTAATTGTATTTTGTTTTGCAGTGATCATGAGTTTTGTGATTGCATTGGCAAGTCAGCCCTAGACTATGCATAAAACGTCAAAGGTCCCTTAAGGCAGCAGCTAATGGATGTCCTCTCCATCCCTACACCAGGTATTGAGAGCAACTGTTCCAGCTGGTCTGACTTATCTAGTCATCAGCACGCAGTAGGAAAAGCCACCCACCTTAAATTCCCACAGTCTGCAGTAGATTCAGGTCACCAAGACTGGTTACCCAGAACCTTCACCAGGATAACTCAAAGAATATAAAGAATGCCACTTACAGGTTGGGGAGACTAGTGGACAATGCTCTGTATGTGGCAATAATAAAACTACAGCTTTGTCAGGGGTTCTTAAAGCAACATTTTAGTCACCAGTTCTTATTTGTCAATTTGTCACTGTTAAATAATTTTTTTTTGCAGTAAATATAATATATGTGTTTCCAGCCCTTTCATTTTATAACCAGCTTGTCCCTGAAGCTTCTTCCTTCTCTTACCTACTTCCCCCAATCCAGTTCAGTTTGGAATCCTACATCAGAGATTGACTGAAAGGCTTCAGAATTCTGAGTAACCAGTCAGAATCTTGCAGGCCTGTAATGTCACCACTGCTTCTTCATGATTGATTTTCAAAATTCTCAAACTTGTAGACTTGACTTGGATTCCAAATTGTTCCGCTGAGGAAGAGATAGGGCTTCTGTAAAAACACCAAAAATAACCAAATAATTTATATAACACAAAACTCATTTATTTGGCAGTTCCCAAATACCTATGTGTGACTGGACCTTTCCTCTAAACAACAAATTCAACTTGGGTTTTCCCAACAAGAGCATGACATATATCAGCAGTCTATGCTTCTAGTTGATTCAACAAACAGGACAATGGAGATGACCACACTCGAGTGTGGTGGGACAGACGAACACTTACAGAATATCATGCAGTTCAACGAATTCCAAGGGGATTAAGGATCAAAAAGATTCCTTCATGCATTGAAGAGGACCATGACTTGATTATAAAATGGAATTGTACCCTTACTGAATGTTCCTTAACGCTCACTGGCATATTGCTGGAATACAAGCAATAATAATTAAAGGGATTGCACAATAAGATTGAAGTATTACAGTATGTACATGTTCAGTTAATATACTGTATATACAGTATATATATATATGTATATATTGCCAAGGGACTTAATTGAGGTCTCCTACCACTGGCTAGGCAAATCAATCAATTTCTTTAACCCCTGTATAACCAGAATGTCTATTCCTATCTTGGAACTGAACATGTACATGCTTACATGCTGACCATGATTAAGTGCTATCTAGTGTGAAACGCGTTAGTGCTGACATGTTTTTTTGATGTCACTGGAGATTTTTTAAATGAAGAAATAAAGGTAAGTTTTTCATGAATTAGCTGGAAGTGTTGGAGGATTTATTCTACTGCATGTTCTTTTGAATATTGGAGTCTATCCTGTCTTTCTAGAGCAAACACCAACTACTGTACATTAGATTAGATTTATTTATTTGTCACTGGATACGTACAAATATACGAATCAGTGAAATTACATGGGTGTGAGTACAAGATTGCTTTAAAGGGGATGGAGCCGTTTGTTCTCTGCATTTGTATGAGTGAAGCCCTACCTATGGGTTTGACTCTCCAAATGTTTAAAAGTTCCCCAGGTGGTTCATAAGTAATTTATGAGTAAAATATGTTAGTTTATAGTTACGACACTGAGTTGGGGAGAGTTGTCCATGATCCCCTACACTTGATACTGCTTGTTCGAAAAAGTCAGGGATTAGGGAGGACAAAAGCCCACCTGTCAGCCAGTATTCCCCTCTGCCTGTCTTGGGAATGGGAGACCTGTCATTTTCGTATCTAATACACAATAAATGTGTCTACTGGTTTCAGCTTATAAAGTATTTATAGAGATTAGTTTATATGGTTTCATTTTGCTTCCTCAGGCACCCTAGAAGAGGCCGTCTGTGACTTTTGTCCTGGCACAAAGGCTTCTTTATATAACACACCTACAACAGAGAGAGACCAGAGAAACTCTGTCGTTCACGGCGGCAGCCCAGGTACCCAGGTAAGCCTATTTAACTCAGTAGGAAAGCACTATACATGCCTGTAAGCTCTTAGATAATCCTGTATTCTTAAGCAGTCTTTTCACATTGTGGCAGGCAGGAATTAATGATAAAACAGGTTTATTGTACAAGACTTACCACCTTACAACTCGGCAAATTGAACTACAGAGCGTTAGGAGGATTTAGGGCTCAGTCTGCAGCGAGGAGCACATACCTTGTATATTTCATCATTTACTGAGGTCTAGTTTTCCATTTTGCCTAGCAACCAATCAGCAGTCACTATGTATAGGTGAGCTAGACTTTTGAAAGCCAACATCTTATTGGTTGTTATTAATTACTAGACCACAGTAAAGATTCCCCGTTAATGAATTTCTCTAAATTTCTTGCTTTGTCGGTGGCGATTTCCTGTGGCATTGACACACCTGATCATGCACCCACTTAACCTTGTAACCCCTGCAAACCCCATCAGAATCAGTTCCCAGGAACTATACAGCTTAAATCGCTGAAGGATGGATCAGATGATGGAAGCATGTTAGGGTGTTTACTCTCCACAGAAAATCACAGCAGCCAAGCACCTCCTGCACCGTTCGCTTTCCATCTATTTGGTTTTTTATGAGTGATAATAGAGAATTATTTTAAAAACGCACAGAGCTGTTTTATACATGAGTGTTACCGGTCGATAGAAGGGGATGTTTTGTAGGATAGAATGAAACAAGTGTTTAATTTTATGAAAACCTGTTTTTTAAAAATTATTTTGGGACCTCTTTTAAATGGTTTTGGTTGTTAGTGATGTTTGTTGTAGAAACTAAGCAATGGTTTTTAAGGCTTGAAAAGAGATGAAAAAGAATTACAATATAATATATACAGTGTGTATAATTATATATAATATAAATAAGACCAGTTGCAGTAGTATTGCTTTCTTCAATCAGACATTGGGGGTTATTGACCATAAAGTGAGAATTTGACTGTTGGGGTGAAGTTTATTAAAATTGAAAATATTACTGAAATCGTGATATCGAACGATTTTTACTGATATTGCGATATCGATATTTTGCCAATATCAATATCAAGATATCGATAAAAATTGCGATATCAGTAATATCGCTATCGCGATATTGCAATTTTTGTTTTTAATAAATTTCACCCTTGGAGTGAAATTGCATCGCTTTGGGTGGCTACACCCCTATTCTCTACTCCTTATTCACTAAAGAGTGGATTCCCATAGTAAAGTCACGACCACGTCAGCATTCCCACGGTAAAGCCACGACCACGTCAGCATTCCCACTGTAAAGCCACGACCACGTCAGCATTCCCACGGTAAAGTCACGACCACGTCAGCATTCCCACGGTAAAGTCACGACCACGTCAGCATTCCCACGGTAAAGTCACGACCACGTCAGCATTCCCATAGTAAAGTTGAGACCGCAACAGTAGCCGTCTGTTGTGTAGTGTGACCGTCTTTAGCTGAAGAGTTTGCTGAATACCCGAATATGGGAATGTGGCGAATTCACAACTTTACGCGACAATTCAGACTTTAGTCATTAACCCCGTCAGTCTGGAATTTTGTCACATTTTTTTTCCGATGAAGCTGCTGCCTGGTACAATGTTAGTAAGCGCAGTGTATGTTACAGCCAGTAATTTCGACTGAACAGTACATATTACGTATAGCAGACAAGGACCAGTAAGAAAAGTATATTCAGCATAGATCAGAGAATGGCTAATTAAAAGATTATTATTGAAAGAATAATACTGTATACGGCTTTGTAAAATGCATTCCCATTGTAGAAAAAATATTCAACAAAGTAAGAAACTGTTGAAGTGAATTCTTGTCAGTGTGGGTCTCTGCACTCTGATAGTTACAAATTCTCTATTCCTTATTCACTGAGGCGAATTTCCATATTGAAGGAGTGAACGTGTGTTCATGTGTAGTGCGCCATCATTAAGTCGGATAGTAGGAGCCCGAGTCGGCACTGGTAGGAGCCCGAGCCGGCACTGGTAGGAGCCCAGCCATCAGCTCCCTAATTCACCACTTTGATATGGTGAAGTACAACGGGTGAATTTGACACAGTACACCCGGCATAAATTTCTACTTCAACAGACTGTGGCGCTTGATGAATAGGCGAATTAACTGTCCGCGCACATGCAAAGTGATGCAAAGAGCTCCATAAGTCCACAACTGTTGTAATTGGTCGCAAATTTGCCACATTGCAGAATTTGCTGAATACACTAATAGGGAAGTGCTGAATAAATGTGAGTTTGGACATTTTTACGCAACTGTTTGGACTTCCATGAATAAGCCCCACAAGCTTTATCTGACTTTATATCTGATATAAGGACTATGTTTATCCCATGCCATAAAGTTGTGCACCGTGTTAGCCATAGATTTATGCAAAGACAAGAGAGAACAGGTGATACCTTTTATTGGCTAACGAAATAGATGGTAAATGCTGCTTTCCAGGCTCCTAAGGCCTCTTCATCAGGCAATAATATGGAACTGAGAATGCATTTACCAACTATTTCGTTAGCCAATAAAAGGTATCACCTGTTCTCTCGTCTTCCCATGCCATAAACAAACTCTAGTTTCATTCAGCGCAGCATGGAGAGCTTCTCAGCGCAGCATGGAGAGCTTCTCAGCGCACCATGGAGAGCTTCTCAGCGCAGCATGGAGAGCTTCTCAGCGCAGCATGGAGAGCTTCTCAGCGCAGCATGGAGAGCTTCTCAGCGCAGCATCAACGATAAGAAATTTGTTTAAAAGCATAAAATTATACTTTTATATAGACATTTTATGAAAAGGGCCTTTCTTCAGTCTCCAAAAATAACACAGTGCTATTTATCAATGTGTCAGAAATGAAATAGGATTATTTAAAACTGATGATATGGGAATGATAATATTCTTTTAAGTATAAGTAGTGGTGGATTTGTATCTCAGGAAATTATAAGCAATAAATACTTGTTGCCTTAGGCCACACCCACTAACTGACCACACCCCTTGGTGCAAATAATCACAGACTAATTAATGCACAGAACTGAAGCGCATTATCAGTGTGACTCGTAATTCCACACAAAGTGACACCACAAATGTCAGTTTAAACATTTTAATACTAAAAATACTTAATTAAAATGTTCCCCCTGATTCCCCACTCACAATTCACTAAGAAAGTGGCCCCCTTCCATCTAAATTCCCTTTATACACAGGCCTAGAGTGCCTATAGGGAAATCTGGGGGTTATTCACTAAGGTGGGAAATTTAATGTCGAATTCACAAACAGCGGATTCCCATAACAAATCCGCGACAATCACTGTAAAGTCGCGACAATTTATTAATGTTAAGATAGTGACAATTTTCCCATAATAAAGTCGCGACTGCGACAATATTCTCATTATAAAGACATGACTGCGACAGTAGCAGCCTATTGCGACTGTCTTTATCTGGCGAATACGCAGCAATTCGTACTTTAGTGACTAACCCCCTGGCACTGGTTGCTGTAATGCCTTATTAATACATTATTTTCTAACTGTTTCAGGGACATACATGGGTAATACGCTGTCAATTTGTCATTTATTCATTACACTTACAGGTAATAGTATCCCTTTAACTAAATTACTGACACAATTGCTTTGTGGGATATATATCAAATTTCACTGCCAGCAGCTTAGACTATAGCACCTGCCCCATGTGTAATAATCACCGGTGCATGCCCTGTATGGCGGACAGATGGGTGACATACTGATCTTTTGTTTTGTAACCTGAATAAGACATAAAAGCCAATTGTGTAAAAAGACAGTCACATTAAAGGAAGCTGTCGGAATGGAACTGTGAGTAAACGCCAGCGCTGTCGCTAATGGCTCATTAAGTGGATTCAGTCTTCTTTAGCAAACTTGTACATTTTAGAAACTTTACACCCGGTAAAGCTTACATCTCTGTGAATGCCATTTCCCTATTTAAATACTCAAAGCTGCGTTTTATATATAGAAGCGCACACAAAAGAAATCCCTAGCGCAATCCTGGATAGTAAAAGCGATTTCTCCACTGCAGATAAAATCGAACCACTTCCAAAGACTCTTTTTTTCCTCTCCCACGTATAGGAGGGTTATTGACTACAGTGAGAATTCGACTGTTGAATTCTCAAATAGCGGATTCCCCTAGCAAATCCGTGACTGCGACAATATTCCCATAATGAAGTCGCAACTGTGACAGCAGCAGTCTGCTGCAACCGCCTTTAGCTGGCAAATTCACACCTTGACGCAACAATTCAGAGTTTAGCCAATAACCCGCTAAATGTGGAGTGCAAGAAAATAATGAGTTTGATATACAAAACCTCTAAAGGGTTTCTGGAGAGTACCCAGGCAATAGGGCGCTTCACGAGCTCATGGCTATTTTATACTTCATCAGTACAGACAAGTCAAGTATAGGTGATAAATATAATACCTATTATCGAGTAACTGAATTAATGGTAATTTGGAAGTGGTTCGACCTTATCTGCAGTGGAGGAATCGCTTTTAATGTACAGGATTGCACTAGGGATTTGCTTTGTGAGCGCTTCTATATCTTGCAGATAATGCAGCTTTGAGAGATTCTGAAATAGAGTTGTGGATAACCCTGAAGGGGTTTTGCCTGTCCCAATTGGGATTTTCTGGATCCTGCTGAACTTTCTTGAATATTTACTTATTTGGTCGCTGTTACCAATTTGTATGTAAAAAGAGGGGATATTATCCCATATTGTGATTTATTCCTTTGTTGAAAAGTTCTGACTTTTTGTTTCCTATTTAAATATACAGCAATGTGTTTTTATTGAGGTTTAATACTAGCATTAGTGCTCAGCCTGGGTTATCTAATATATCATTCCCACTCTGTGTCTAGATTATAAAGAATGGAACCTCCAATGAACCCGTAAACGAGGATGACCGTGACTGGGATCGGAACATTCTGGACTTGAAATCAGGTAAATGACTTTTTGGGGCTTATTTAACAAAGATTAAAGTCAAATGGCCAAATTCATTAGTGACTCCCTGCATCACTTTACTTGTATTGCAGTAAAGCCAGTTGTGCATATTCACTGTTGCATTGTTGCGGTAATGGAGTGAATTGTTACATATTGTCTCATAATAATTTGTAAGTGTTGTCAAGTGAATACTAGTAATGGCGAATTGTAGCAACTTTGTCATTAATAGACTTAATGAAGCAGAAAAATGACATCTGACTCAGTTCAAAGGGGACAATGCCACCACAACATGACAGTCACACCAAACATTGAAAAAACCTTTAAATGCATTTATTTATTTACTTTATATTCAGGGGTTTATTCACTAAGGTGCGAATTCGACAGACGAATTTGCAAACAGCGGATTCCCATAGTAAATCTGCTACAATTTCCCCATTGTTAAGGCGCGACAATTTTTTAAAGTTAAGATTGTGACAATTTTCCCATAATAAAGTAGCGACTGCGACAATATTCTCATTTTAAAAACGCGACTGCGACAGTAGCAGCCTATTGCGACTGTCTCTTTATCTGCCAAATTTGCACTGATACGCAACAATTCGGACTTTAGTGAATAACCCCTCAATCTGTGCTTCCAAATATCCTAAATTGTGTCTAGAAAGTAAGATATTTATTTATAATTTAAAAACTGGACTTTAAAGCACAATTCCTGCATTTGCTTTACCTAAACCTTCATAGAAAACAGTGGAACTGGATGAGGTCTGTTTAACAACATGGCTGCTGTCAGTAAATATTACAACAGACAGAAAGTAATAACATTCATGAATTTAACTTCATCATATTTTTATAGTTGCTGTATTAGAATAACTGTCATGTTAATCTAAATGGGAATTATTATTTAATGAAATGGGCAGTCAGAAGTCCCAACAGCAGCATTTGAGGATATCTACCTGGCATTTTGGGGCTTTGCTTGGTGAATTGAGATAGAAAAACATCTGGTAAAAGACCAAGGGGGTTATTCACTAAGGTGCAAATTCGACTGTCGAATTCACAAACAGCGGATTCTCATAGCAAATCCGCAACAATTTCCCCATTGTAAAGTTGCAACAATTTTTTAATATTAACATTATGACAATTTTCCCATAATAAAGTTGCGACTGCGACAATATTTTCATTATAAAGACGCAACTGCGACAGTAGCAGCCTGTTGCAACTGTCTTTATCTGGCGAATTCGCACCTATACGCAACAATTCGTACTTTAGTGAATAACCCCCCAATATATTGTGATGTCAATACAAATCTGACATTGCTAACTGTATGATATTTCACAAAGATTGTTTCTGATAAAACTGCCCCAAACTATAAGCAGAAGTCCATATTTATGAGAAAGAGGATAGCTGAGGATGGGGGGAGTAAGACAAAGCATGGTCCCACCAATGACGATGAGCACTGTATCCACTGGAATCCAATGGATGGTTCATTCTAATTTCCTTCATTTAAAAACTCACGTTGTGAATTATGGTTCATCTCTGCCCTGACCACCTTAGCACTGTTTCTCCAGCTATAAGCACCCAAACCAAAGAGAAGAGGACTGTGAGTAGAGAAGATCAGTTGACATAATACTTGGTAAAGTTAGTATTAGGAATTATACCTCTCAGTATTTCAGATCCCAGGGGAATGGTTTATCCATGAGTCAATTGATAATCTCGGATCTGTAGGGAGGAGAAATGGGTCTGGACAATTTCCTGGTCTTTCACATGATGAAAAATAAAGAAGTCGACTAATTATTTCTCATGCTAACGTCTAGTATGGCAGCATTGTCTTTCTGAGAAACAAGAGATATTTTACAAAGAGTAAAACTGTCATAAATTCTGCTTTCTCTTTTGCAGATGAGGAAACGCACCCCGACAATCAAAAATCCAGTACTAGTCTCCATGTAACACAGAAAGCTTCCAGGACCACAGAAATGTAAGAACTAAGTCATTTCACATAGAAAACAGAGATTGAGGAATATCTTTCAGAGTGTGTTTCATTCATGAAAGTACAGAGAATGATCTCCTACATGAGAGAGCAAGCAGACATTCCCTGCGTGAGCGAGCAAGCAGACATTCCCTGCGTGAGCG
>WMED01027093.1:0-10690 GCA_019650415.1 Pipa parva | reverse complement strand
CCTGCATTAACTAAATTCGATTTTGTAGGGATATCCAATTCGACTTTAGTAAATGTGCCCAATAATTTTAAAACTAAGTTTATAAAGTATACTTTGGTAATATAAAAACAACTAAATTCATCTAAATGCATGTGTAGGGACCCTCTTCTGGCCCCCCTACCCCTATTAGCGCTGCGGTGCTCTCCTGTGTTTGGAGGAATGCATCGGGAGTTTTAAACTCCTCTCTCGATGTGCCTCTGTCAGTAGCTGCCGACTTCTGTGCCCACTGTTAGCTCTGCTTATTCAGCTCAGATAAGTCAAGTAAGGGCTTGCAATACCATTCTGTTGGCAGTGCATAGTTGCGCTGCATAGCAGCGACGTCACGTGCGCATGACGTCACTGGATGAATTCGCAGAACAACCTCGTGGAGTGTAGGGGAAGGACACTGCTCCACAAGAGGAGCCCCTGAGGCTTACTTTGCCTCAGGTAGGGTCCAGAAAGGATCCGGTACCCTGTACTTAAAGGGTCATATGTCCACATATTGTAATTAAAGGGCCTGCTGCTCCTAATTACAGCTGAGTAGGGAAATCCAGCCACCATGTTCTATTGCTAAAGGATCCAGTCCAAGTGACCAGAGCCAGTGCTATACTTAAAGAGCCAGTGCATCTAGAATTCCTAAAAGATACAGTGCACCATCAAGAGCCACAATTTCCTATACTGATTGTGAGTACCCTTGGTGGAAAAATCCTTAGGGGTAGCTACTTGATAAATACATTGTCTATAAGTATTTGTGCCTGCATCTTTCATATATCTGTGCTGCATCTACTACTATATTTTATTTCTGTGTGCTGAAGTTAAACGTTATTGTATTTTCACACTAATGTCCCTGGCGCCCATGTTTTTCTCTGCACCACACCGCAACATTCCTAACTACACCCATAATCCTCCGAATCAGTGCGAGGGCTCACTCCAGAGTGTAGAGTCATGAAATGTAACCGACGCTCTGCCGCTAGCCTGTGTTAATGGTTTGGCGCTGTATAACTAAGAACCGCCATACCACCACTCTAGCATTGCACATGCATAAATACTCAGTAACCCAGAAGAAATTTACTAATGATTCTTTCTAGTTAATTTGGATGAAGTGGAGCCCCAATAGGTTCAGTATTAGATTTGCTATACATCCACATTACACATTTTACAGATGTTTGGTATACTGTATGTAGCTTTCTACTTCTATAATGTAAATTAAACCTAAATGGGACAAGATGTTTAAATTACTTTGCATTAATAAAATCAAGTTACTCTTTTTTTTTTTATCTTTATGTTATCTTATTGAGGAAATTCTGCAATTTATTGAATATGCTACCAATATGCTACCAATTCAGGCGACTACACAAGACGCGGGCTTACGCAGCTCTTTGCATCAATTTGCATACGTTTGCATAGGTACTTCTCAAATTTGGAGTGATGCACCTATGACTAGGTGAACTGCTCCAAATTCACCTGTTTCACTTCACCATTTCAAAGTGACAAATTGGGGGATTGATGTCAGGACTTTAGTGTTGCATAAGGCGACCATTCAAAAGTGACAATGTCAGCTGTGACCAAATGACAACATAACCTAGGTACAAGAGAAATAGATAAATATTCACAGAATAGAATTAGTGGGACAATGTGAGACTGATGTCACTGCACTTCACTTGCCAAATTCGCCTCACTCTGCATGACTTCTCATCCTACCACTGTACGATTGACACACTACGCATGTGACAGCGCTCACTGCTTCTCCTCCTGTTCAACAAGTGTAATCTCCGCTTAGTCAGTACGAAGAAATGAATTTGCATCTATTTTGGCAATGTGACTCAGATTGTAGTGAAGTGAATCTGACAGGTGAATTCGTAGTCAATGAGGCCCTTAAGGGATATTTAATAAGGTCATTTTGACCTTTCCGCCTGTTTTTTGTTTTTTGTTTTTTTCTGCTACATTTTACTTTTTCCCTAATTTATGAAAAGTCGAAAATAATTTATCACTATAGATAAATATCAATGTGTTAATACAGCTAAAAATTACATTAATTTCAATGGTGCCCTTTAATATCAATATTGATACCAATATTGCCAATATTTTCACCAATATTGATGGAAAACGGGTGAAAATTGCAAAAAATGGCAAATTATCATTGGTAAATATCCCCCTTAGCATGGAATGACATATATTTCTTATTTTTGTTAACTAAAGGAAAGTAATATACCATTTGGCTCAACATTCGGGAAAATTATAGTAACTACAATCTTCCCGAAGGAGAAGTAATAGCAAAACTGCTGGAAATCCCAAAGGTGTTCCAAAGAAATATTGCAAATGATTGAACTAAAATGGACATAGAGAATAAGAGAGTGTAAGACAAAAACAGTATAGAATTCATTCTTTTAACATATAACTGATATAGATTCTTGAATTAATTGTTTATTGAATTATATTTCTTGATTATTATAAACCATGACATATCATCCTTAATTTGGATAATTTTTAACATTACTGAAATAACTGGCACAAATGCAAAATAATCCATATTTTCTGTAGCTATTTGTGTCCAAAAGGAAAAATAAACATCTTCCAAGTTGAATTTCATCATGTTTGTTTTGCCAATGTAATGTGAAAATTATTGTAGATACTGTTGAATCAATTATAGCACCCTTGTTTTATTATTATTTTATGAGCAAAGTGCCATTTAAATAGACCAGGAGTCCTTTTTGTCAGAATGTATTATGTTTCCATTTATTTCATTGTTCGTTTTAAAAAAAAAACTGTATATTTATTTGTTGACTAAAAACATTTGATATTCTATCAGTTCTTAAAGGACCAGTAACAGCAAAAAAAGAATAAAATCTCATTCGGTTTGGAATGGAAGCTATTCCAATAGAAAAAAAAAATCTTTAATTATGTATGTATGTATATTTTTGATGATAAATTTCTGATTTGTAATATTTTGTGCTTTGTAATGGCTATAACCAGAAATGGAACAACAAAAACATAGTGCAACCTCCAAATTGATATTTTTACATGTACAGTACTGTATTGGATCAACTGGCATGACAATCCAAACAGCAACTTTATTTGTCTGGTATTGGTGTTAAAGATATTCAAATGAAATTACAACAAACACATTCTTCCTAGAGATTGAACTGTCTTCCCTAACTGTTAAACAAAGCTCTGAAAATAAATAAATAATAAAGTTGAAATTTTAAGATTGACAGAATTTAGGGGCACATTTACTGTAGTCAAACAGGTTTTTTTGACTAGTAAATGCAGGAGAGACAGCCTATGTATAACAATATCGCTGTTTTCTTCTATTTACTAAACTGTTCACAAAACATTTTATCCCCCAAAAGAATTCTCCACCCTCAGGCTGGTGTAAACTCATTATTCCCTACAGAGTTGGCTTTGTCATTTAGCCAAAGTCCAAAATGTTTTCCCATCAAAAAGAGACATCAATATTGATCTGTAATGGGAGGAACCCTCATAGATAGGTATTGAAAAGTGTTCCCCTGTTAATAGATTGATATTTATTGATAACGATTTATTGTAATGGAGAAATATTTTTATCCATTCTTTGTAAATGAGGGAAATCGAGAAATTCAGGAAAACAAAAATTGACAGTGAAATGGGGTAAAATAAATCATTATGGTTAAACTGGTCTTAGCAAATATGACCCTATATGCCGACATTTTATATATATATATATATATATATATATATATATATATATATATACATATATAAATTTAGGGAAGAGTGGTTGTATTAGGCCACAGATGCAAAAAACTGAGTATTGCAATATGGTATTAGGTGATACCTTATTTATTGGACAGACTTTTTAAATAAATAAACTTTCAGGAGGTTTGTCTTTCTTTCATCAGGTATTGTTTGTATGATTATGTGCCAATGCGTGAAACGTGTAAGAGCGGTGTGTATCTTGTCTACATGTAACAAAGGATTTTAATGCATATTTAATAAAGAAGGCTTTTTATCCAATTGGAGTGCCGGAGGATCAAGTTTGTTTTTAAGTTTCCTGGTTTACAAGTCCACCATTTTGTCTCCAGAGCACACAAGGAAATCCTAAGGTGTGAGTACTAGTGTTGAGCGATGATGGCAATAATCGTCATCGGACTGATTATCGATTTTTGAAATCATTGAATGGATAATCGTTAGCCGATGACGATTATTGCCGATGACGATTATGACTATTTAAATCATAGCCAGCAAGAATGCAGCTACAATTTAGAACCCAATTATTTCCCTATGGAAATAATTAGGTATAACCCCCAGCTGTAAACCCACTTACAGTGAAAAGCATTCCTTAGCAATAGACCATGCCTCAGTCTTAAACTTCTTAGGCAGTCACTGCACCAGAACAAAATCACATGAAGGGGCTAGGCTGCTGAGAAAAGATAATTGGGTGGCTTTGTGTGATTATTCTGTCATTACAGCTGTCCGCTGCACTCAGTGACATCCTATTGAATGTCCCTGCAAACCATAACCAGCAAAAGTGCAAAGCTTGGTTATTATTTTAAACCCAATTATTTCCCTATGGAAGTAATTAGGTAAGCCCAGCTCTATATTAGATCTTAGTCAACAGGCCTAGAACTAAACACACTTACAGTGATGATCACTAGGGGGAGCAGGGGCTGCTTTTCAGGTACCTAAAAAACTCAGGTAGCCTATAAAGTCACATATTATTACACTTAGGGAGAGTAAAAACAAAAGACAAGAGAGTATAGGTGATACCTTTTATTGGCCAACAGAATAAATGATAAATGCAAGCTTCATCAAGCAATAAGATGAAACTGCGACAATTTTATACAGGAGGGTAAAAAAAAACTACTCACAAAGAGAGTGATTCTGGGAATCAGTACTAATCTGAATACATAACTGCACTGTTGCTGGTTATGGTTTATATAGCTGGCTTAGTGGCTTCTTTGCTTGATATTATCGAGTGATGACAATAATCGGTACAATTTTTGCAAAATCATCGGATCATTGATAACACCCAATAATTGTAATAATTGTACCAATTTCAACTTTTCTCAATATCATCGCTCAACACCAGTGAGTACCTAACGAAATCTTTTTTTTTTTCCACTAAGGGATTGAGCCATTCTATGTATTTTTTGATATTGTTTGTAACCTGATGAAGGGAGGAAAAACCTCCCAAAAACTCATTTATTTAAAAAGACTGTTAGTCCAATAAAAAAGGTATTGCCAAATATTACAATACTCATATATACTGTATATTACAATGAGTCAGAATGAGCAATATCATGTTTATATGTTGCTATGTTGTAAATTTGTGCAAATCAAAACACAATACATGGACTACTGTGTTTTTCTCATGTTTCAGCATGTTTAGTATACTATTATTGAGACTGTAAGAAGAAAAGTGAATGATAAATTTCAGAACTGTGGCTAACAGATTGCCTGCATGTTGTTTTGTAACACAAATGCCCTATTTCTTGCAATGTGTTAAATCTTAATTTAATTAGGAATAAATTACTGGAAATTAACACATTCATATATTTGAAATGATAATCCAATTATCCTTACAAACCAAACACACTTATGTTATAAAATGTTAATAGCTAATTTGATAAGCTTTATGATATATAGTGTATTGGTCTAGTTTTACAATTTATCAAATAAAATAAATGTAAGAGGAAAAAAGATTATTAGAAAGACTTAGCATAATATATTGCTAAAAAGGATTATATGAATGTCATCATATTGGTAAGTAATGTTGACTAATAAGAGGAGGCAGTAGGATAAATGTTCTCCCTCTCGGTATTTTAAAATGCAACAGTAGGCAAAGTACTCACTAGAGATGAGCACTATGCTAAGTGTGACCTGCAATAATAACAACAGTAATTATTACTGCTCTGACCTGATAAAGTGGGGATATTTCTTTAAAGCTGCTTCAACAATTAACTGTTAGTCCAAATAAAGCATCATATTATACTACAGTACTCATCTTTCTAATTATGCTTTGTATTTGTGACCAGATAGGATATTCATTATGTTGAGAATTACAATTCACCATAATATTCAGGAGTGATTAGGGTGAATTGAATCACCAAACTAAGGGGGTTATTCACTAAATTCTGAATTGTTGCATATAGGTGCGAATTCACCAGATAAAGACAGTCGCAATAGGCTACTACTGTCGCAGTCAGGTTGCAGTCAGGTCTTTATAATGAGAATATTGTCACAGTCGTGACTTTATTATGGGAACTTTGTCGCAATCTTAGCTTTAAAAATTGTTGCAACTTTACAATGGGGAAATTGTTGCGGTTTTGCTATGGCAATCCGCAGTTTGAGAATTCGACAGTCGAATTTGCACCTTAGTGAATAACCCCCTAAAGTGGGCCAAACTAAATTGGGGCGTTAGGAAGATTCAATTCTTGCAACAATACATTTAGTTGGTACAATGATGCATTTGCCTCAAACTGTAAAATTTCTATCTTTCTTACAAATTCACATGATTAATTTTGAAGAGTTCGCTGCACACAGGTTTTTGTTATTTCCTACATGTCTAATACCAGTGCCACTATATGACATTGTAGTTTTTGGGGTTTGTTGCAATTTTGCCACTTCAGTAATGGGTGTGGCCTATTTTTTGTCTAATACAAACATTAGCAAAAGCTAATAGCTAAACACTGTAGTCTTGCCCTTAAGGAAATCAGAGTGCTCACCAACATCTTCTTATTTTAAATTCAATTTTCATTATTGCATAATTTGTAGTGTAAAAACTGGTAATAATGGCAGTATTCACAAAGTCAACAAGCAAAATAGCTTATGAAATAAGTTATCCCCATCCTATCTTTCTCCTTACTTTTGATTGTCAACTACACATTCTTAACATCTATTCAGTTTCTAGCATGCACCCAAGATGCTTACATATTGCAGCACTTGACACTTAACAAATCCACATAACTAACAAATTCATATAAAATTTCTCTTTTTAGTAAATTCAGGACCTCAATTTTACAAGTTGTGAGTGCTGCCAAAGAATATAACAATTCCTCACATCAAGAAACAAGTGTATCTTTAAACACAGAACAAAGTCACAGTTCTGTTGTCATGACAAATGTCAAGGATTTTTGCTGTATTGTCCCCAGAAAGTATCAGACATTACCCCACAAGCAAAAGAAAAAGTTTCATCATGTTATTCTCTGGGTCAGTCACATAAGGGGATTGCTAACATGGCAACAATCTCCAATTACAAATGAATCTGACATAATGGATTATTCTTTTTGGGATGCTTGCCAGAAAGCTCTACAGATCCTTCTGAGGAAAAGAGGAGTCTGCAGTTCCCTTTTTGTCATCAACATTTCAGCCAAAATAATAAAACTGAATAATGTTGAAAAATCTTTAAGGCCCTTTGTTTTACAAATCCTTCATACAATGCTTTAAGCTATTGCAGCAACAAATGAGTTTTGGTTATTAGCGTAAAGTTTGAAGGATGTTTATCCTTTTTTTTCACCAAATGATGAAACTTAATTGCATCATCAATTTGGGTACCAATATCCTACCCTGGGTTAAACTTGGGGCTGCTGCTCCTCCTTCTATTGTTGCTGATCAAGTGGTTGCTGTTATATAGAAATTGGGTGAAAATAAAGATTTAGAGAAGAAAATGTTATTTACCTCCATATAAATACTTTTTTTTAGGTAAAAAGGGTCATGTACGGCTTAAATTTACAAAGTCTAGTAAAAATAGATTTGTTTACTCTATAAAACATTTACCGTACAATGATTCATCTAGTGAACTTTATCTGTTATGACCATTGAAAAAACAAAAAACTGCAGAAATAAGAAGAAATAAAACATCACCAGCAGCAGAATTGTATCTGACTAGCTGATGCATCATGTTGTTACTATGACAGTGTTTTAGGACTATTTTCATTAAAATTCAAATTACATACACTATTGGCCACATTCCATTTTTTTTTTAATGGTGGATCAACAGAAGATTACTTAAGAAGTTATTTTGGACAATCTACTGAACTTGTCTTGATGGAAGGAACAGAGAGCACTGAAACTAAAGGTAAAAGGAGAGAATCTTTGATGTGATTATACTGAGCTGTGGAATATATGAGTGCCCATCTTTTTCACCTTAGTGGTGTCACAGAGATTTTACAATACAGTGTGCCTCTGTCTTAGTTTTGTAAAACTACAGGTCAAAAGTGGGAATATCTAATTTCATCCTCCATTACCCATCTAGCGATTAATACTGGCAAAGTCAAGATACCAGCATGCCCTCCATATGGTGTATTACATGTGGTAATTTGGACTGACCTCTTCATTTTAGATTTTATTTTTATGTTTTCCATCTTTCCTTTTATTTATTTTTAAATAATACATTTAATAAACGTTAGATCAACAAAAGTAAGTAAATATGAAAGTGTTAAAATAGCAGATATGAAAGTGTTAAAAATAACAATCTAAAAGCAAGTGCTGTCAACTGCAGTTTATTTCAGTTTTTTCAGTACTTCATGCCACACAGAAGTTATGTACATTTACATGCACATTTATAGACTCTCCTTGACAGGTATATCTAAAATAAGATAGATAGTAGATTTGACTTTGTCAGATACTTATGACTATGACTAATCACAGCACTACCAATCATTTTTAAATGCTGTGATCACTCAAAACTTACAAGGCTAAAGTGCACAGTTGGTGCACAACTGAAGGACTGACTTCCTGTTATCTATTATCTCACACAGGCAGCCATTTGTAAATTAACTTGTATAAATAATTAATAGATGTTTAACATTTTAGTTCTCCTTTAAGATAAGCCGATTTCGCCTTTTCAAGTTCATACAGTATCCCAGGCATGAGACCTGTAATATTGTATCTTTACAGTCTCTTGAATAAATGTTTTAGTCATCCTTTCAAAAATCCAATTTTGCTAAATATATTTAGTTAATGTCATACATTGTACCTTTCTAAAGACAATGGGGTTATTTTTCTATCTATTCGCCCATAATTGATTTTAGTTGCCACTTTTCAATGTATTTCTGACTACCATTTTAGTCTCAATTTTTTTAGATTGTGACCAATTTATGAAGTGGCGACTTCAACTTTTTGCAACTGAAAAACATTGATATTGAAAATTGTTGCACCATTAAAATTACCGTATTTTACATTGATTTCAAAATAGAGTATCTTTTTCATTTAGACTATTTTCGATATCAGTGGCATATTTACTAAAGTCGCATTTCTCATATCGCCATAGATTTAGAGATATTGGATGATATCACCGTACTCCATTTATCAGTATGTGGCAATAGCGCTGCTAGAGCGTTATATGCATTTATCCCTGCAATATTGATATCTGTAGAAGCAGTGGTATCGGTTGCGTCTATGGGGATGGATATAGGTATCAATATCCATATTCATATCCATGTGTATATTGATATCGATAAGTTACACTTAAAACATAACTCCAGACTTCAGCCCCATTGAAAGTAATGGATAACGCCACCCAGAGAGTGGCCATATATTAAGCAACAGAAATAGCCAAAAAAACAAACACTTATCTTAGTAAATAATGCAGAACAGCATTAAAACCAGAGATATTGATACACAGAGATATCCACTGCGATAATGCCTTCCAATGCTTTGATTAATAGGCGACACTATCGTTATCGTTAAATCTAGAGCTAACCAAATTCATTTTTATAGGGATAAGCAAGAGACTTACAAAGAAAAGGCAACCATTTACCATAGAGAATAATAGGTTTTCACAACCCTCAATCTAGCGAATAGTTTTTGGCAATTACATATTTGTCTCAAAGGGATTAATAAATTACAATATTCTGGTGACTTTGATTGGACACAAATTTTCGATGCAATTGTTCACTGGCGGCTTTTTTCAACATGACTTTTTTTAACTTTTATAAATATCCCCCAATTTAATGTCTAATAAAGAAAGTAATCTGTTCTAGAAGCACATGAATGCTACCTGTAGAACTTACTTTGTTAAGGTAGATAGTTGGATCCTTACAGAAACACCCACTTATTCCATTGGGGGGATATTTATCAAAGTCAAAAAACTTTTCTAAAGGCCTGTTACTGGAGGAACAGTCTTTATTGTATTATGTTGGTATTGCCCAATTAAAAATACAGTATTTTCCGGACTATAAGGCGCACCGGACTATAAGGCGCACTTTCTATGAGCACCTTTTAAGCAATCTTGGTTCATATATAAGGCGCACCGGACTATAAGGTGCAGCACATTACCAGTAAAAAACCATAGCTCAGACCGCAAGTCAAATTTTATTCAACTTACGTCCGGTTCATATATAAGGCGCACCGGACTATAAGGCGCACTTTCTATTTCTGAGAAATTCTCAGCATTTTAAGTGCGCCTTATAGTCCGGAAAATACTGTACTCTTTTTTGCCATGTAAGAAATAACTTTTTTATGCATACAGCTGTATACCTTTTACATTCATACTGTATATGTTTTTAATCATGAATTAATACATTTTTGTTTGTTTTACTGTATATATATATATTATATAGAGTAAAGAAGAATATTTAAAAACAGACAATGTGCAAAGTAGATAGCAATCGGACTACCTGTGAAAGAAGCACAAAAAGAACCTAATAGTGCATTAAATGATAAAATTATTTGATATATAGAAATCAAATGA
>WMED01027090.1:0-10691 GCA_019650415.1 Pipa parva | reverse complement strand
TTTTTATTTACGATTTACACAACGTGCCAACTTTTCTGATTTTGGGGTTTGTATATAAAGGGTCACTAAACCCCGTTATTCTCAAGATCCATGATATATGTATATGAACATTGAGATAAAAGAACTGTAACACCAAAAAATAAAAATTCCCATTTGAATTGGCATAGCAGTTATTTAAATACAACACTTGTAAAATTGAAATCTTTAAAGCTGAATTATTTTACTTTTTGTTTACTTTTCTATTATGATTGTATTGTTGAATTGTATCGTGCTATATAAATAAAAAATATGCATGCATCCATACCTACAAGCATATTACTTCAGATACAATATTATTATTTTATGAAATTATTTTATTTCTACAGAAACATCATTAGTTATGATTTACCAGTATTGGGTACCCCAGATCAGGCTTCTCTTTTGTGCAGAGGACCCATGTATATTTGCAAAAAGAATTGTAGCTGCCAATCAACTACGTAAAAAGACAGAATCTTTGCTTTTGTACAATTTATACATAGACTGCATGCCTGTGAATGGGAGATTTGTTATTCCAACAGAGAGTCTGAGTAAGATAAAGCAATGGCTTCTGAGTACACCTCATATGAAGCAAGATGATGGGTATGTGACATTCTATCTATCCTTTTCAGCAGAGCAAGAGAATATAGTAGCACACGTGCATGTTTATTTTTGTCTGTTTTTCTGAGATGCCATGGAGGTTCATTGCTAGAGGCAATGTCACTCTCCTCAGAAGTCAAATTGACTGTTGGAGTGAATTTTCTTCGGGTCTCTACACTTCAGTAGGTGATTATTTGCTAATCATTCATTAAAGAGAGGATTCTCTTAGAGGAGAAGCAAATAGAGTTGGCCGCCATTTTTTGTGTTGTGCACATTATTAGTTGGACTGTAGTAGCTATATATATTAACTATATAAAGTGAATAATACACCCCATTCTAGGTCACCCTATTCCTAGTTCATGTTGTCACTTGCTCACAGGCTCTATTGTCACTTGAACAGTCCACTTATGCCACATTGGGGTCTTGCCATCAACCCCCTGCTTTGTCTATTTTAGCAACTTCCACACAGCATACCTTTTCTGAATTTTCTACATTGACACTTGATGAATAGCCAAATTACGTATGCAGATGCATGCAAAATGGTGCAAAGACATCTGTAAATCCAAGACCATTGTAAGCATCCCAAATTGGCTCCAAAATCACCACATTGCAAGTTGCTGAATACATGAAGATGGGGAAGTGGCCTTTATGAGACTGTTGAGACATTCATGAATAAGACCCATTAATTAGTTGTAACAATTGTACCATGATTTTACTGAATAAGTTTGGGCCACTGATCCAAAGATACAGCAGGTAAATCAGAATGTAATTAAATCAGAAAATAAATACAATAAATTAGGAAAAAAAAGTTTTGGAATAACTATTCGAATAACAAAAAGTTAGTTTTTATTTACTAAAGCTGAATAAAAATGTGACTTGTATATTGATATCAAATTAGCTCTAAATATGGAAAAAATATTATCATTGATATTGCTATTTATAAAGTGTTTGCCTGGTTGAGGGTGGCAAAAACCCTTTATTCCCCTTACTGAAAAAAGTTTACAGAAGTGGATGCTGGGATTTTTCATCAAGCAAAAGAATAAGTAAAGATTACTAACATTTTTAGTTATGTCTTCCTATAATAAACCTTGCTTTTGTGTTTCCGCAATAAAAACAACCTCTGAAAGAAGTGCACAAATCACACTAATAGTGCACTATTACTGAGATTTTTGTGCTTTTTTTTCACAGGTTGTTTTTATTGAATTCACTAATGCACAGTGTTAAAGGCATACACCGTTGAAATCACAGAAGAAGCAGCACAGCAATTTATTATCAGCACTGTGGACTATATACATTTTAAGTACTGTGTTTATATATTGTAGCGCTGTTACAAATCTGTTTGTTTGTGTTTCTGCAATTATCAGCATGCTTCACCATTTGGATCTGTTGGTAAAGGAGATCAGCCAGGATTATGAGCGCACCATGAACAAATTAAACTTTGACAGATTTGTATCATCTGACCCTCAGAAGTTTTACTATATCACTCTCCCTGACAAAGTGACCAAGAAGGTTATTAGACAAGGTATATAGAATATTTGCATTCCAAGAGCTGGGTTTTATTTTCTAAAATAACTTTAAAGACTTCTAAAACTGTTAAATATTTACTGTAGGACTGGTTGATGTTTCCAAATATAACTTTGCAAAGAACCGAGCAGCCTTTACATTTCGGACTCTCCTAACACGGTCTGAGGTGATAACCTCCCTCTGCAAAGTACGTGTAGAATGCCACAGGGTTTCTTCTATGACTTTGTTTCATTCAACATTGACTAAATGTGTTCGGCTGGAAGAGTTTGAACAAACTCAGTCCCAGACTTTCTCTCAGGTAAGTCAAACTTATTTTATTAGTGATAAATATCTGAAAGAAAAAGCGCACAAACAATGGCACTATAGTTGCATTACCAACGTTTAAGTCAAAACGAGAGATGAAACCAACAATCACCAAAAATAAAAGATACAAAGGTGGTAAATGTTGTGGATGTGTAGAAACAATGGAAACTTCCACAACATTTACCACCTTTGTATCTTTTATTTTTGGTGATTGTTGGTTTCATCTCTCGTTTTGACTTAGACGTTGGTAATGCAACTATAGTGCCATTGCTTGTGCGATTTTTCTTTCAGATATTTATCACTTGTGAATCATTAAGGAGGACTGTGAAACACTTTCTTTTTTGAAAAGGCTGCATATTGTTGGACTTTCTTCATATATTTTATCACGATATATTTAATGTTGTATATTTTATGATTTGCACTGTATCACATTCCAATTGTTTTTCAACTTATTTTATTGTTTTTATCTAGCATTAGGTATTTTCATTTGTATTGTTAGGGAATATAATTAACTGAAATAGTGAAGCTCATCCAGCAAAATAATGTTAATTTATCATATAAAAAACTAGAAGTTGAGCAGTGGAGCTTGAGGCACTGTCAGTGAGAGTATCTGCAGCACCTTAGGAGACATAAATCTGGAGCATGAAGTATAGTATAGAAGAAGATGGGCAGTAAGTTGGATCCAGTGGTTTTTTAATAAATTTGTGATACCACTTCATTCCAACAAGACAAACTTGTTTAGTCTCAAAAAATAAATGATTTTAGAATTTAGAGACATTTTTTTTTTACTTACGGTGGGGAAAGATGCCATGATTTAAATGTGCCTCCCTCAGTAAGCAGACATTGTAGGCAGATGTGCCTGATATTTGCAGATCTGATTGTTTAGATTATTTCCTAAATGACTGGATAGTTAATTGGAGCCAGCATATGTGGTCTGCTGCAGGATCAGCAGACACATCTTTTTATATATACTTATATTAAAGTGCACCTGTCACTTCAAATCTAATACTAAATTATTTTCTACTAATGAAATAAACGTTTTTGGAAATATATATGTATTTCAAAAATTGTACCTTTCTACAGCATTTCTCTCTACATATATACAATATTTACAAAAACATTTATTTCATTAGTAGAAACTAATTTAGTATTAGAGTTTTGAGGTGACAGGTTCACTTTAAGTATATGTAAAGCAATATATATTTTAAGAAAAAAGAAAGGATAAAGGTAGAAGGCATTACTGTTTTAAGTTAAGTTATGTTAATTAGGCTGAAATCTTAGGAGCACCTGAGAGAGATTACTGACTAAGGCTGAAACTCCAACTGGTGTTTAGCCTTGAAACCATGGCTAAAGACACTGGTAACCCCAACATTCTTTCTATTTATCAATGATAGGTTCAGTTGTTTCTTAAAGACAGCTGGGTGAGTACTTTGAAGAATGCTGTGCGGAGCTGCTTGTGGGATATAGGGAAAGGCTGGTATGATTTACGAGAGTGTAACTGGGAAGTATACCGCATGTCCAAGCTGCGACAGCTCATGGAGCTCATCAAGTTCAACCTTCAAGACTCTCTGCGCTTCCTAGTACAGGATTCCCTTGTCAACTTTACTCAACTCATTATGGATGCCTGCTGCAGTGTCTTGTCATGCATGGAAGAGATGAACTGGGGAAGTGATCTTGTCAACAGTTCCTACAAGTGAGAAGAAAGTGGAATGATGCTGCTTAATTTTTATTTTTTTACGTTTACAGAAATTGACTTTGTGATATGGTTCAGTTATTAAAGGGGAACTATAGTCAGATTACATCTTTACATAGGCAGTACTATAACTTAGTGAGAAGCATTTCTCCCCACTAGTTGTTTCATGTGACGCAGGATGATTGATTAGGCAGCACTGATAAACTCCGGCACCAGGAAATGTGTGTGATATTTACTGGTCAGTTTTCCATGGAAAGGTTCCCTCCCCAAGACATTTTTGCCCTACTTACTACTTAATACCTGCAAAAAGTTACCTTTCCCTCTGTAATCTCCTGCATTCCAAGCTTAATTTATGAGGCCAAAAGGCTTAAACTGTTGACGGTAACAACCGTCACTTATAACCATAGACCAGTTGTTCCAAATTAATATTAACGTATGTGTGCATGCAGAAAGAACTTACAAACAAACAAATGTTGGTTTATATGCCTTTCCCATACTCTGAATTGGCAGAGAATAGTCTGGCAAAATCTTTATCGTACAGGATTCATATAGACAAAGAAAAAATAAACCTGGTAGTGTATTAAAGATAAGACATACACTGGAGCCAATAAAAAATATGCTTGACTGTTAGTCCAGACACGGTGTACACTGCTTATTGGTGGAGTTCTGCACAAACTCAGATGTCTAGGTGTAGTCCACAGTTATGCAAGGAATGTAGGGGCCATCTTGGTTATTGTCCTAAAAGAAAACTTAGTAGGCTAGAATAGCTTAAAGGGCAAATTACTCATAAAAAATATATGCAAATATTTATACAGTAACAGCATCATAATAGAAGGGAACTTTAGGATTTAAAATATGGTAATCCTGTCCTTAACAAACAAATAGCAGTCAGGCAGATTTTTTTTCTCATGTTGCCTAACTTGGAAAAGGGAAAGGGGAGGGCAAGCGGGGAAGGAAAATGTCGGCTCTTTTTAGAACTAAACAGTGAAACAAATGCCAAGTATTATTTGTTTTTTTAACTATTTGTGTCAGCAATTGGCTTAGTATAAAGAAGCTTTGTATTTGTGCAGTTATATCAGCACTATAGTGCCCCTTTAAGTCATTAAGCAACAAACCATGTGTACAGTTTAGCTTAGATATAAAGTATCAACCAAGACTACTTTACTGATATTTAAACACTATCTTTCTACAGACCCCTTAAAAATCCAATTTTTTTATTGGATTTAGTTCTGGACAACTCTGGGGTTCATTTTAGTACTCCCTTGGAAAACTTTGAGGTGACCCTTATTAGTTTGTTTGACAAAGGAATTCTAGCAACCCACAGCGTACCCCAACTTGAAAAAGTAAGTATAGCCGATTCAGTTTTTCTCACTTGCTTAATTAACTCCAGGCTAACATGCTTGCAATTTTAATAAACATATGAGGGGGGGAATTCACAATAGTGCGAAATGAGGTGCGGAGTCTTCGCCTCACTTCGCACTGACTGATATGCGCTCACTGATGTCCTGCACGCAATCATCAGTGAGCACTTTAAAGGGATTCCAGTCTCGGCAAGGCGACTATTTTGGTCTTGCAAATTGTGTAGTGCCAAAGAGTAAACAAATATTCTATTTCTAAAGAAGAAGGATTTTTCTTATAACCCATATATTACAATTTCATTCCCTTTTATAGTTTGAATTTGATTCTATATAATTTATTTTATTATTTGTACGTTGCATTTGTTTGTGGTTTTGTTTTTCAGTTTGTATTGGAAGATCTTTTTATCAGTGGTACCCCATTGCTAGAGTCTGTTGGCCTACATGAGCCCCCGGTGGAAGAATTGCGTCAGAATATCTGCAATGTATTATATAAATCTCTTATTCCTTTGAGGGCTTATGCAAAGCAATATGAGAAATACCTAGAACTGAATAACACTGATGTTGAAACCTATATAAAGTGAGTATGTAAACAATGGAAGAATTCTCTGTATAAAAACATTCTCATCAAGTTTTAGTGGGTATTAAGTCAATTATCTTCACAAATAATGCTTATTATATATATTCCTTTATGGAACAAAATCAGTTTTGCATAAAATAAAAAATACTGATTGTAGAGGTCAGTTGCATTCCAATCAATGACTCTTTAATATCAGCATGATTAATTAAGGCTCCATGAAGTTTATAAATCATGGCAGAAAAACTTTGCACAAAAAAAGGAAATAAAATCATGTTCATTGTTTAGCATCCTTAAAAGATGGTGGATTCTTATATTTATGACAGTTCCCTTAAAATTCCTTAGTAATTGTAACCAAATTTAGCAGAGGGTACTTTAGTATATATTTAAATTAAAAAACACTTTGAGTTCAAAACATCCTGTTTTTGCTTGTATTTACCTCAGATTTTAAAGTTTCCTAAGTATATGATTAACAGAAACTATTAAAGGTAATAATAATTCCATAATAGGAATCCATATTCATTTTTGCACATCAACTTGTTTTTTCAACAGGGAATTCCAGTCTAAGAATTGCTCTGCCTTAGAAATAAAATTAGCCGTGCAAGAGAATCTTCTTGAAAAGGAGCGTCTGGATAATACTCTTCCCAACACTATCATTATTGGGCCATTTCAAGTAAACGTTGATGGAGCAAAGCAAAACTTATCCCGCAAACGCAGAAATCTTACTAATGCCCTTCTAGAGTTACTGGCCAAGAGTTTGCGCAAGGAAATGGAAGATGTAAGAACCAAAACAACTGAAAAGTCCATTAGGGCAATAAATCTAGTACTCTGTAATATACATACACTTTAATAAACGTAGCACAATATGTTTATGCCTTTAAAGTGCACCTGTCACCTTGCATCTTTACTAAAGTAAAGTACATTAATGGATAATGTAAATAATAAAGTCCATTCTCAAAAAACAAACAAACGTAAAGGAACAGTTTAGGCACCAACGGTTATTTGCTGTCTGTTTGGCACTGTTAAATTAATGTTTTTTTTCATATAAATTATGTATTTATTTCCACTCTTTACAATTTAGGGCCAGTTTGGTACTGAGGCTCCTTCCCTCTCTCAGCCACTTCCTGTTCAGTAGTTCAGTAGTTCAGTTTGGAATCTTGAGATAAGGAATTGATTGACAGGCTGGATAATGCTAAATAACCAATCAGAACCTTTAAGCTGTCATCCATCTTTTTTTTTTAATTCTGAAAGGTGTAGTTAACCCAGCACAAGCACATGTTAAATAAAGGGCTGAAATATTGACTTTATTTTTATATGGATTTGGTCTCTCTCATGCCCAGCATCAGCGCTTGCTACTGAGAGTGTACACCATTAGCTATAAGTATTGTAACTGCCCATGGTAATTCATTAACTATTAATTTTGACTTTCCTGAGACACCGTTATGTTAGTGGCAAAAGATGCTACATCCATCCAACTAGGAAGTAAACACAGAAGAGCTGTGTACTGCTACACAGATGGAACAATTAATTCCTTTGCTCACATAAAAGACTGACTAAGTATATTAGAAAAAAATGTATTATGCATTTACAACACACATTACTTTTTATTAATCGGGCTGGACTGTTCCTTTAAGATTATTAAATAGGTTTTACAGCAAAGTTGTCCCGATTTCCAGATTTGGAAGCTGCCATTTTTTGGCATTTTGACCTGCCACTCAGTCTATTTCCACACCCCTAAACACTCGTAGTTCATCCTTCCCTCTGTCAGATCTCAGGGATGCGCATTCCATCCTAACTAAAGCGTGGAATGCTAGACTTAGCGCTGCAGCAATACCTGCTGATATTGCTGCAGCGCTAAGAATCCCTACACTGAGGGTCCACAGGAAACCCACACTACCTCACACCTCCCCCATTCCCCCAGGTATCAGCACCCATCAAGCGCTATTGAAATCCTGGGCTATAAATAGGGTCCCTAATTATTTCCATAGCGCTAGTATTACAGTAGCGCTATGGGAACAATTGGGTTTGAAATCATTAACTGCTTACTTGCCGGTTAATGATTTCAATAGTGCTTGATGGGTGCTGATGCTGGGGGGATCGGGGGTGGTGTGGGGCTGCTAGCTGGGGTTTAATTAGTTTGACTAATTTTTTTCCATAGTGCTAATCATAGGTGTGCACAGGCCATTTCATTAGGGTGTGCCCCTAAAGAAAAAAAAAATCTTAAGGCTAGGTTTACACTGGCATTTTTATATGCAGTGTATCATCCTGCGTGCTGCCATTAGGGTGTGCCCGGGCACACCAGGCACACCCTGTGCGCATGCCTATGGTGCTAGTATTACAGTAGCGCTATAGAAATAATTGGGTTTGAAACCATAACCTCTTACTTGCCAGTTAATTATTTAAATAGCGCTTGATAGGGGCTGATACTGGAGGGGATCGGGGGGAGGTGTGGGGGTCCCAGGGACACCCGCTAGTTGGGGTTTAATTATTTTATATAGAAGAGCATGTTCACTTGAACAAGGTTGAGAATATTGTGGGAGGAAGTAACTTGTCAGTCATTTACATGACACCTCCTCTTAACTCCTCCAAATCTGACAACAGAAAAAATTGTCAGGATGAGAGGGAAGATGACAAAGAGAAACGATATATAAAGGTACATTTTTTAAAATACATCTATATTTTAAAAAACTTGTATTTCAGTAGTAGAATATAATTCAGTAATCAAGTTTTGAGTTGACAGGTGCACTTTAATTGTAAATAAAGTTGTTTTAGAGAAACATTTATTCTAAGTTCTAATAATTCCTAAATTGTCACTGTCACAGATTTCAGACCAGTTCCGAACCATCAGCCGAAGTTTGTATGAAAAGCCAAACAGCATTGAAGAGCTAACAGATTTGAGAGAGTGGATGAAAGGAGTACCAGAACAAATAGAAACACTTGAGGTGTGGAGAAAGATCTCTATAAATAGACAATAAACACGAAACTTATACACAGTGTTGCATTGTACTAAATCAGAGGTCCCCAACTGCCGGTCCGTGGACCAGGACTGGGCCGTTGGGGTTTTTCAGCCGGTCCGCAGCACCGCTGACAGCTAGCTCTGCGGCCCTGCGCCTGGTCAGAGCACGCTCTTTGTGGATTGGTAATGTTCTCTGCCGTAACCGTGACAGCTCGCAGCTCCCGGCAAAGAACATTATGCAGGACGGGGCGGGGCATCGGGCGGGTCTTAGTGACGCGGCCATCCAGCACAGCATGGACGGGGTGGGGCGGCAGGCTCTCCTCACTGACTCGCCCCCGGCAGAACATGTTATGTGGCGTGTGCCGGGGCGGGGCAGCAGACTGGCCTCATTGACACGGCTCTCGGTACCGGCGTACAGCAGCAGTGCTGTATACACAGAGGTCCCGCCAGCATCCCCCCCCCCCCCCCCCCCCCCCCCCGCCCCCATATGACCAAAGCTCCGCACCTGCCCCACCACCACCCCACCGGGCCATGGAAAACTGGTCTTGCTTAAAGCCGGTCCCTGGTGCAAAAAAGGTTGAGGACCTCTGTACTAAATGACATAGCATACAATGCAGAGTTTGGGTAGCTGGTTTATCTTTAAATACCCATTTACAAATAATACATCATTTTACTAACTCTTTTTACAGGAACAGATAACCAAAGTCATTTCTGAATATGATGTCATTGATGAATTCTTTTTCAGCTTGTCCCAGGATGACTTTAATATGAAGTAAGTACAGTATCCTGTCCCATTTTATGGTGATTGCAGTATTATATTATTGCCCTCTCCTATAGATCTGCCTACTGCAGATTGTCTGAGGATGATTGAGTTGTTAGTTAAATAACAGCTTCCCTTACAGATGGAATGTCATTGCCTGGCCACACAAAATCACAACGCTCATGGATTCCATTTGTGAGCAACACATAGAGGACGAAGAGAAGTTTCGCAAAATCCAGAATATGGATCAGACCAATTTCTTGGAGCGGCTTGATTCTCTGCAGGTCAGTTTAGCATTACAGTGGAAAATTAAAATTATCGTTGAGATATATACATATATACTGTATTTAGAGGAATTTTTTAGCAGTCCTATATAAATCAGTGGAATTGAAAAAAGTCCAGGGAACTGTAGAGTAGCATTGAAAAGAGTCAGCAAACAGCATGATAATCGAAAATGTCGAAATGACCTCTATAAATTTCCCCCATGAAACTGATTAGCATACACAGGACCTGGAAGAACATCAATTCCAAATTTTTTTGCAGGACATTACTGTCCACCATGTACTTAGTTTATATGATATACTTTTGCAATATATCAATTGCGGCCAATCTTATGGTTTTAGACTACCGTATATACTATAAGTCGATCTCGTGTATAAGTCGAGGTCAGTTTTTGGGCCAACAATTATGAAATTTACTATGACCCTTGGATAAGTTGAGAGTAAAACTTGGGGTTTGATTTTATATATGAATATACAGATTCCCAGTGTAAAATAAGATGAAGCTTACCAGGTTTAATTAATGATTAGTAGGTCGGCAGTCCCAGTCGCATCTGGCCGCCGAGGGAATTCTGGGAGGCGGCCGCATGCTGCTCATGGATCCTGGGGAACAGCAGGTGGCTCTGGGGG
>WMED01027088.1:0-10691 GCA_019650415.1 Pipa parva | reverse complement strand
TAACTCCGAAGTGAGGCGAACAGTAAGCAGCTCACTTCGGAGCTTAGTGAATTACCCCCTAAATATCAATGTGTTAATACTGCTACAATTTACATTACTTTCAATGGAGCTCCTTTGTCGATATCAATATCAATATTGCCACTTTTCCCGCTGGGGAAAATATTTTAGTTCCCCGTCTCTACAGATAATAATGGGTTTTTCACAAATATGAAAGGGCTTAGTAAATTTCAATATCATTGATATAGATATAAAAAATATCGATACTGATATCATCGATATCAATCAAGCAAATATAATATGATTTTAGTAAATATGCTAAGAGTATTATCAACAAAATGGTAAAACAATTGATACATCTCATAAAAATGTGGTATCTAGCCAATGTAGGCAAGCTGTTTATGGAAAAGAAACATTAGGGTGAATGGAAAGATCCTCTAATACATCTGTCTTGGTACATGTAAAACTTTTGGTAAGATCCAGGGGGGTTATTGACTAAAGTGAAAATTCGACGGTTGAATTCTCAAACAGCGGATTCCCATAGCAAATCCGCAACTGTGACAAATTTTTAAAGTTGTGACTGCGACAATATTTCCATAGTAAAGTCATAACTCTGACAATATTTTCATTATAAAGTGAATTCACATCTTTATGTAACAATTTGGACTTTAGCCAATAAACCCTCCAGTGTAGTATAAAAAAATTAACTTCTGAGTTTATTGTAACACACTTTGTGGTTTTAAAAAACTAGGATTATTTTAGCACTAAATTTCCCTTTTGTCTGGCATAAAAGTCCACAAAATGCTTATGGTATGTTTGACACAAGATTTTGTACTTTTGCATCACAATATTTACTTAAGCATTTGGATTTATTTACCAGTTAATATTATTAAGTTGTAATTAAATGTCATTATTTGCCATCAACCCCTAATTCACTTGTTGAATTGAAATGGCGAAGTCAAAGAGGTGAATTTGGAGCAGATCACCTAATAGCATTCACACCTTTGACACACTTCGCATCTTAGTCAATAGTAGAAGTACCTGTACGCACACACGCAAAGTGATGTGAAGAGCTCTGTATATTTTCGACTATCGCAGACACCTGAATTGGTCATATATTGGTCTGAATTGTTCATGTATTGGTCTGAATTGGTCATGTATTGGTCTGAATTGGTCAGATTTTAGTCAATAAGTAACATAGAGAAGAGGAGAATAAGCACAAATTCATAGCTCTACACGACTATTCAGAGTTTAGTCAATAAGGCCCTCACTATCCCATTGTACTTTACAAGTACTTCCAATTGATTGTCTAATGTTGATCTATTCTATACCAGCATTTTCACTCTGGTTTCCTGGAAGCGATTTTTTCAGCAAGTGTAGGTGGGTGCTGTGTTTCGAGGGGGTGGGGGGGTAAAAGAACCACAGTTGAAGGAACAGTTGCTACTTTACATTGCAACTGTGAGTATTTTTGGCATGTAGTTAACAAGGCCACTTTGCACTTAAGATAGCAGTACCTAGAGGCATTTTCACACCTGTTCTTAATTTAGAATTTAGAGTTTAACTGGCAATATAATAGAAGCAGACATTTAAAGAAACGCTTTAGTTACCAACAATTAACTGTCTTTCTATTTTAACTGTCTAATAGATTATTTTCATTCTTAAATTTACAACAGCATCAATAGGAGACTGGACTATTTGTTTATAAAACAATTCTAAATTAAATGTGCAGGGAAAGTGAATTCAAAGCCAAGAAGGTGGACATTATGTCTAAAACTGAATCTGAACCTGTGAGGATCAGTACTTACCCGCATGGTCCGTTCCAGCGTCGGGCATCGCGGCGCCGCGGGTCTTCCGGGTTGCGGCCGCCGCGCATGCGCACTGACGTCATAGTGCGCACGTCGCGGCGGCGTGCTTTTTGAATCGCTAGACGCAATCATCTGACAGGCTCCCTAGCTATATAAGGGAGCCTGTCAGAAGGGTTCGGCGCCTGATTATAGGTTTCCCTACCTTGTAGTTGTCTGTCCCTATGCCAATGCCCTATGTCTGTCCACTGCCAATACCCCAATCCTAGTATTCCCTAATGAACTCGATCTCAGCTTCCCTGATACATACATACTGTTCATATCATTTATCAGTCTTCCAGTTGTGCTCTTAAGCTACAGTACCTTTGCTTGGTCTATCTCTTACTGCAGTTAAGGTACCACTCATGGGGGGTGATGCTTAGTGCTGCGACCTCTGAGACTCACTTTGCCACAAAGGCCATACCCCCTTGCAGGGGTTAAGGGTAAACACCAGAAGCTCCTTAGACTCTGTGCCTCAGGTGAGCCCATACTAAGAGGGTCCACTTAAATTTGTAACAATTAATTTCGCCAATGTTCTCTCCTTTCACTGATAAATTTATTTATATACCCAGGAGGTTAGCTGGGAGCAATCACATAATTCCCCCTGGAACTAGTCTTCAAGCAGAAAGACTCAGATGACTATACTAGTTTATGTCTTACCATTGTATGAATAAAATCATAGTATTTCCATTGATGGGCTTCCTCATTAGATTTTCATTGAAATGATCCCTCCTACCATAAACAGTTTCTACACAGGCACCTCCAGAAATCTCCAAAGCTGATCTACCCCCTGCACAGTGCAAAAACACCCTAGAAATCACAAATGACTAGTCCGCTGATGTTTTTAGGGTCAGTAATCACTAAAATACTCTGCACTTTCAAAACATCAGACAGATTTGTAGACTGGATTATATTGTATTTCAATGATAAAGAATTCTTAAATCAAAAGCAAAGGCGAGTATCCATTTATTGGAAAGACTGTCTCAATAAGTAATGAGAAAAACAAATATAAAGTAAACAAAATAGATAGCACTGGGACCAGAAGTAGGGCTAGGTAGATGCCTAGGGTGCTTCCATATGCTGCTGGGGGGGGGGGGGGGGGGGGGGGGGGGGGGGGGGGGGGAGCTGCTGCTTGCTACAGGACAGTCCTGTTTGGAGCACTCTCCTGCAGTGTTAGGTGCCCTCCTATCCTGTCCCAGCTCTCCTGACATTAAAAGATTACAGTAGCACTGAGTCTTATGTTAACAACACTACTGCAGACTCTGCTTTCTCTACAGGCACTATTCTCACTATAACTTCCTTATCTATAAGTGCTCAGGAACTGGAGTGTTTTACAGATAAGCCACGAGGAGAGACGTCATGTCAACCAGAGATTGCAGCAGAGCTTTTAAGGTAAGACTCAGAGCTATTGCAATACTTGGAGGGAAGGTAGCAATGGAGGGTAGAACAGAAAGAAAAGAGGGAGTAGAGCAACACAGTATAGGAAGGGGAGGGCATAAAAGTATAGTAAGTTGAATGAGGCCTGCACAGTTCCTTATAAAACCTGTTAAAGAATCCATTAAGCCAAAAGATTTATTTTTAATAATATGTCAATGGGCTCTAACGGACTCTAGTTGTAAGTGGGTGTCAGTCTGAGTAAGAGAGTCTCAAATTTATTAAACTCGGAAAGAATGTTCTGGGTCTTTCCAGGATCACCAGGAGAAATCTCGCATTGTTCTTGCGAGATTTCTTTCAAGATTTGTGGATCAAGTTTTTCGATCCCGATTTTTCAAAATTTTCGATCAAAAGGTAGCCATGCTATTATTGTAAATTATGGCTATCTTTCCATCAAAATTTTTTTAAAAAAATCTAGATCGAAAAACTTGATCTCGAGAAATCTCACAAGAACAATGCAAGATTTCTCCCGGTGAACTTGGAAAGCCCCAGAGCGGTAATAAATTTCACCCAGGTGATGTATGTTGCTATGCTATCAAGGAACAATATAGACTAAAAAGCCTGTATATTTGACTTTATACCACATGTAAAATTGGGGCAGAATTTATTTCTGCACCAGAGTAATTCCAGTTACTATGTACATGTCAAAACGTACTGTTTTGGATTGTAATAGTTCTATTAGCTCTATTTTACTAGAACAATGCTTTCATTTATTTCACTGTAGTTAGGGGCTAATTTTACAACAGAGTGCATTCATTTCAAAGATAAATCAGTGGTTTGTTAATAATAAATCACAGCAGATGTTATCTTCCCTTTTCCAGTCTTTGGCAATTATTTTTAGAAAATATTAATTTGGTTGTTCAGTCAACAATTTGATAGCTTCTTGAAAATATATTTTCAGTATCTATGTAATATATATTTATATGTATCCCTTAATCAAACAGGTATGAATCCAATCTTCTTAACGTTACGAAGCTGAGCTATTTCTTGACAAATAAGTGATGAATATTTCATTTATGACATTGTTTTCTGCTTGTATTTGAATAAAAATTAAAGCCTTAACTTCAGTAATACTTGCAGTTTCTCTGTTTTAACCATAGTTTTTCCTACTTCGATTTGGTGATATATTGTGTCCATAATTTATTTTGTCCCTGTATTTTATTATTGCATGACCAAGACCTTTGAAGACATCCTGTCTCAGTTAAGATATATTTCTGCTTGCTATAAATAAATAACTTAATAAACATTTCCATAAGGTTAAAAAGCCAAGTCATGTCAAACAAAGTCAAGTATTTTTTTTTCCTGATAAAGAAACCATGCTGGAAACTGAATGATGATTACTAAGGCAGGAAGGACATCAGATTGAGTTTAGCATTTTTTAAGGTTATGATACTACATTAAGATATCAACTGCATTAAATCCTAATATTCATGCCTTTTTGGTCTAATTAAATTGGTGTCATTAAAAGTTTTTTTGCATAGTTATATCAATGTTCAGTTTTATTATAGGCTGTATGTGAGATAAGCTCTTTGAAGACCTTTAGAAACAGTGCATAAATGTATTCAGAGTAGTGTGTTATGTATGCACTCGCAAATTTTTCCGTGTCATATCTATTTGTGTGCTCTTAGTATCATATCTTAATCATTGGATCATCAAGTGATCATTGAATACAAGGATGGTCAAACCTTTCAAATTATTTCTTAGAGATCATTATCAATGAAGAGGTCTCCAATCCATATACCAAAAACTATGCAATTCAAAAGAAAATTCAAACATTAAAGACATTTCTGGATTTCTCTCATTGGCTCTTAAGGGGCAAAATCCCTTTTTTGATGTTGCTAAAAAAAAAGTCAAAATGCTCAAAAAAAGTTGTGATGGAAAAACCCCCAGTCAATTCACAAAATGCTTTATGATTTATTTGGGAATCAGACATTTTATACTAATAATATTTAATGCCTGTTTATTTACGCCAAGCAAGAGTAGATATAAAAATTCTGTCCTGTCCTAATTCACCATATTATACCTGTATTAAGTTTAATGAAAAAAACATTCTGTTGTTGTAAAAACAAAAAGTGTATAAAGATTTTTGCTATGACTTTATGGCCACTGAGGACCTAAAGGCCAGATAGTTGTGTAAAGCTCTGAATTCACTTGTTGAGCAAATTCTGCAACGTGGCGAACATCTAACCAATTGGGGCAACTACGATAGTCACAATCTTATGGAGCACTTTGCATCACTTTGTGTGCATGTATACAGGTACTTCTACTATGGACTAAGTGGTGTATTGCTCAGAATGCACCCATTTGACTTTGCCATCAAAATAGCAAATTGTGGGGCTGATGGCAGGGCTCCAAATTCTATTTCTTTAATGATTGACTACGCCACTGTCCGCTTGCTTTGACAAGACTGTTCATCGCTTAGTCAATAATAAGAAGTGAATTTGTGACTATTTTGGAGAAGTGACTCGAACTGCAACAAAGTTAATTCAACAGGTGAGTTCATTGTTTAATCAATCAGCCCCTGAATGTCTATTTATTGAAGCCTACCCAATCACTGAAAGAAGCTTTAGCAGTTTTCCTGACAATAAAACTCACAAAATAAAAGCAATAAAGCTTTTTCCAACTAGCTTTAAAAATACTGTTGCTCCAGGTTAAATGCAAAAAACAATGACTTTATCATGGGTAGAATGTAGCTGTATTGGTCCTGTCTTGTAGGATGACAATTTTAGGTGCAAGAGATAGTTGTGATACCTTTTATTGGACCAAAATATCTCTGGCTCAGAGGAAAACAAGCTTTTGAGCCTCACACGGTTCTCTTTGAGGTGAAACATTTTTTCATTTTGATTATGTCAAACTCCTACCACAGGTAAAACATACTTTACAACTAAACCGGAAAAAATTCAGACAGGCAGCTGACTGGGAAAATGGCAGTTTCTCTTTGTAAATCAGGAATATATATGTGATGGTGATTTAGCTAGATGGCAGACAATTAAACACTGGAAAAAATGCACAGTTTTAACCATTTATCTCTCAGAAAGCGAAACAGGCTTAAACTTACATTAATAATAATTAAAAAAAAAAAATCTTGGAATAAATGATTTAATAACCCAAACACTTGCTTATCTACATATATGGTTTAGATAAATAGATATAGCTATATAATTTATATATAGACTGCATATAGTTATTCAGCTGTGAGGGATGTGGCTGCAGAAATGTTCAGTGTACCGTTGAAGCAAACCATTCCTTGCATCACTTGAGCATTGCGGTTAACAATTATTAAAAAAAAAAACTGTAAGGAATATTATTGAATTCCTGGCTAGGCATATAATTTACGCTTTTAATTTTGTTAAAAACCTTTCATTATTGCCATTATTTTGCGGGTCAGAAAAGATAGTTCAGCTGAAGCCTTTCCATTTTAACGCGTCTCCTTTTTTTCATCGACTACGCAAGGTAATGGAAATTCATAAAAAGGGATTATCTTGGTGGCATAATTACAAACAAAGAGACAATAATTCTTTGTACAAATGTGCCCACTAATGAAACAAGCATACATTAACTGTACAAATTTAAGGGAACAGAAAAAACATTTTCAGCTTGAACTTTTGTAAAAGGTAATGAATAGTAATTTAGGAAGTAGGGCTGGAGCTATGCAGGATGCATCATTAAAATAGAAACATTACAACCTTGAATATGCTGATCGCATTTAGAGTCACAGCAATCATGCTTAATGCAGTCTTTAGTTTAGCGGAATACAATGCAACAAACACTGGATAAGTTCGCTGTCTTAAATATATTTTACATTGCATAATCATAAAAAAGAACTTGGTTCATTTCTACCTTTGTTCAATTTACTTTTTTTGTATAGATAACAATAGGCAATTTTTGTTTTCTTATGGGTTATTTTCTATATTTTTTTGCCTGAATAGTATTATCTTAGTGTAACAGAATAACCCATAAAAATGTTACTAATACAAACAAATGTAACTCCACTGATTGTACCGTTAGTTTCATATTTTTTTTTTGTTTGTTTTTTCAGTGAACAAAACAAGGGGCAAATTTGCATTTATTTTGCATTTTATCCAAATTCTGTGTTTTTCTGTATTTCGTTGTTTTCATCCATCTTTTTAAAAACTGTTTTTCATCCAGTTAAATGAACATTATCAAGAATGTTCAGTAATTTTTGTTATATAACTTTACTAAGTTTGCTAAGTTGGTAAACAAGGGGTAGATTCTGATAGTCAATTACTAGTCTACTCCAGTATGGGAGGGAATAGGAATAGTGGGGGGATTTAAAAGAGAACTATATGCCCATTTTTCTAGGGGTGATTCAGAAGGGAGGGTTGTGAGCTACTTACTGATGTGCTTCTTCACTAATGCACAACATCCTGTAGGATACAACTACCCATGTACACCAGGACCGATGGGTCTACACCAGCCCCGCTCAGTCATCTGTCAACTTGATCTACAATATCATCTTAAAGCAACAGGAAAGAAATACACTTTTCAAAGTTCCTGGTCTCTAACAATTAAGGGGGTAATTCAGTAATGTGCGAAGTGAGGTCCGGATCCTTCGCATCACTTCGCACACGCTGTTATGTGCTCGCTGATGTCCTGTACGCGGACATCAGCGAATGCTTTAAAGGGATTCCAGTCTCGGCGAGGCGACTCGAGTGGTCTCGCCGAGACTGGAATCCCTTTAAAGCGTTCGCTGATGTCCGCATGCAGGACATCAGCGAGCACATAACAGCATGTGCAAAGTGATGCGAAGGATCCGGACCTCACTTCTCACTAGGGTGAATTCCCCCCTAAAGGAGAACTAAACTCTCATTCTACCATAGGTAATTCTGGGGGATGGTGAAATATTTAACAATGTGCTTTTGTGGTCCAGCGCTGCCTCCTGGAAAAATACATGCCTACACTATTTACCAAATAGTAAAAAATGATGTAACTGTCAGGACTTGGAGAAAATTGCCCTATGTCATACCAATGTACTTCTATGCTCCTCCGCTGCCATCTGGAAAAATACATGTAACGGGATTCTGGTGATATCTACTAAGAATCACACAATGAGCCCCGCTTACATTTGGAGTAGGATTTAGGAAATAAACATAGGTCTGCATTTAAATATAATAACAAGGGCACCAGTAGTTCGTTCCAAAACACAAAACCGCATTTATTTAACAGCATGAGAACAATACTTAAAGAAACAGCAGCACAAAGATCATGGTCAATTATATTGGTATATATCAAAGGAATAAGAGAGATTAAACATAGGAGTAACATATGTACATATCAAGCACATAAATGTATATACATACAACATCCACAGGGTATCATAATCATATAGTTACACCCAGAGAGCTGTGAGTAAGGATTACTTCAATAAATAGGCTCAGGCTAACTTTCTCCAAAAGCCAGGACAATGTTTAGGGTGTCTTCTCTTGATAAGGCTATCCCTAAATCCTTAGATTTGACCTGATAAATCCCTTTCTGTGCTTCCCAATTTAGTTAGGGGGAACACTAGGCCCACTAGGACTCTTCACTCCTGGTGGGGTATGATGCTACCCAGATATACAGGCCTACATTGCAACAGTCACCAGCTAGGGTGAGCTAACGGTAATCTCAGGCTGCTAAATCTAGGCCCCCGAGTTGTCTGCCACTGGATTGGTGGAGATAGGGTGTTGCTCCTTCAACACCCTCAGCAAAAGACAAAAGACTTCCTGTTAACACTCCTATTTATAAACATTTTAGAGTCTGGAAATAGATACAATCAAGGCTATGCCTCAGAAATAGAGAACACCTGTGTAAGATGTAATATAAGGCATTTTGCCACAAGAGGGAGCTCTAACATAAAGGATAAAGCTCTGAAATGGATATACAAATAGAAACACATATTTGAAATTTTAGTAGACTGGGTGAAAACCTAAATCATATATTTTCACCAGGGCTACATACATGTCAACGGTATTTACCAAATAGTAAAACACTGTATTAACATTGGATCAATTGTTTTCTTATTTCAAACATTTCTAAATATACATCAATTGTGTTGGATTCTAAGTAAAAGTAAAGACAACATCGACAAGCATCTTCCACAGAAACAGGATACACTTGAACCCTGCAACATATTGTTAAGTTCAAGTTTGATGTGAGCATCCTTAAGTGTTGCTGCAATGTTCCCTTTAAGGCGACAGAGAAAAGAGTACATGGTGTTCCTATGATTATTGGCTATAGAGAGCTGTTTTGCACTTACTTTATTTATAGTGAGTCTTCAGATAGAGCAGGGGTCGGCAACCTTTTGGGCTGAGGGAGCCATATACGTGCGGCTCCCTTAGCCCTTTTGAATCCGGAGCCACTGACATCACATGCGGCTCCTGATTGGCTAGCAATGTGGATTTGTGGTGACGCCATCAGCACCTGATTGGCTAGCAACCTGGAAGCCAGTGACGTCAGTGGCTCCAGATTGGCTAGCAATCTAGAAGCGCTGAGAGAGCTCTCTCTACAGCACTTGTCGGCACACTGTAGCGAGCGGTGCTTGCACCGCTCGTTTCAATGAAAGAGCCAGATATGGACATCAAAAGAGCTGCATTTTGCTCAAGATCCATAGGTTGCCGACCCCCTGAGATAGAGTGAGAATTTTCCCCAAATGTCGGGTTCTTATTGGAAAAACAAACCTTGCTAAATACCTTTTGACCCTACAGCCAAATTAGCATGCCTTGCCCTTCTTTAAGCTTTGTGATTATTTTAGCTGTTTAAATCTTGTTTTATTGTACATTTAGAACTGACCAGAACAGAGCATCTGACAGTGACAGCCATTTCTAAAAAGAATGGTGTATTTGAGGGCATTGGAGGCACCAGATGCTGCACACAGGCCTCTATTTTATTGATGTGGTTTTGGTGTAAGCCACATTATAGAATATATGAATCAAAAATGCATTTAATTATTTATTGCAAAAGAGATATTTCTTGAATGTCTTAAATTTTTTCGTTCGGTTTATTGCAAACATAGTGGTGGTAATCAGTAAAATTTAACGAATATTACAAATGTTGGCAGTTTCTGTTTAGGAAATGCTTGAAAACTGAGGAGATCCACTTCTTGTCAATATATATATATATATATATATATATATATATATATATATATACTGTATATATATATATTTGTCTGGAGCTAATCATAAAAGATGCAACAGAAATACACCTGACCATGCTTGGGACACTAAACCGAAGAAGCTGTAAGGTGTTTCAGGTAACAGCAAGAATCAGACAACAGTTCATTTCAAAAGGCTTTTAAAAATGTTTTTTTATTAACTCTTATTTTAAAGGAACAGTCCAGCCTGATTAATAAAAAGTAACGTGTGTTGTAAATGCATAATAAATTTTTTTCTAATATACTTAGTCAGTCTTTTATGTGAG
>WMED01027086.1:0-10691 GCA_019650415.1 Pipa parva | reverse complement strand
TATGCGTACTGAAGTGAACGATCGGAGGGTAAGTTCGCTCTTTGGTGAATTACCCCCTTAATCTTGTAGCCTGTCTTCCCTGCATTTCTGTGTGTGCTTGCTTCCTGTAATAGTGCCGAGAATCCCCGCCCCCCACACAATGACTCATTCTGCAAGTGCATGCTTAGTAATCTGATACTTTCCTCTCACTGCTAAGCCCCTGCGAAGCCCTTAGGCACTGAATTCCAACACTGTCTGTGTTGGTTTTTAAGATAAGAGAATGTGAGGGGTGGGGGCGTGGCCTTTTCTACTTCAGGAAGGAGGAACATTTTACAGAGGGATTACAAGTGCTGCAGAGCGAAGAAGTGAGAGAGGATTTTACTAATCGTTTTTACACTTTACAATACTTTGATGAGGCAAACTTTATAAATAGGGTTTACTTACACTTTAAGCAATGTGATAAACCATTCAATCCAGTCTCTCTGCTTTTGTGCTTACAGTCTACTTTCCCTTCAAAACACTCAAACAATGAATTCTGGCACATTCCATTTAAGTGGATAGTAAGGTCTAAAACAATTTTTTGATATTTAAATAGGTTATGCAAAATTTTAGTTTAAGATCATGTTTTTTTTCTGTCAGATCAGTTGCTCTGTAGCATCCCTGCTGCAATTGCTATTACTAGCTATTTAAAAAAGATAATATTGTATCGTTTTTTTCAGGTGACAAGCACAGCAGTTGCTTGTGATTATAACACAGAGAAGGCTGCAGCAATTCTAACAATTTTTAATGGTACGCTCAGCTCTTGGTAAAAGTTTAAGGAGCAGATAACAGCACCATAACAACAATTTGGGATGTAATAGGAGCAAAATCAAAATAAAACAAGAAATATTAATACATTAGATGTTTGTTTTGCAGTAATGAGAATAGTTTTGAACTTTAAATCCCTTTTAACTTACTTGCATATTTTTTCATATAAGCATGGTAAGAACAAATAAATTCCATACAGGATCTTCATCTTGGGTGGACCACTGAACTGTCAGATACCAATGCTTACCACTGAGCAACCATACCACTCGTTGGCCAGCTCAGCTACAAAACATCCAGTGTAGCTCTGTCCTAAAGCATGGTGAAGGGATACAATGAAACCCATTTATCAGAGAAAATATTAAGACAGAAATGTATTCTCATTCTAACAATAACAGAGAGTTTGAATGATGCAACAGTAATCCATAGAGCCAAACCATTTATTTTATTTATTGTGCATATTTATATAGTGCTAAGATCTTCTGCAGCATTTTGCAGAGAACCATTTACTCCAGTCTCTTCTCCAATGGAGCTTGCAATCACATGGACAGACACAGACTAGGACTAATTTAGTCAGGCTATGTTAACCAGGTATGTTTTTGGATTATGGAAGGAAACCAGAATACCCTGAGGGAACCACACTGTATACATACTGTTATGATGAATATGCAGTTATGACATTTGAGGATTTGCCAATATATACTTTTAAAATCTCTTTTTTCCTTTCCTTGATGTGACTAATTATTGCTTTGTAACCCCCTTTTAGTGACTTTCCACATACTGAGAATATGATAAATACACACCGTGCCAATCCATATTTTCTTAAAGGAAAAATTGTTTGCTTTGCTAAACCAAATGTATTAAACCTATTGAAGAATATAACCCCATTTAAGTAGCCTATTGTTGCTTTTTATTTTACATACTGTGCTAAATGGAATCCAACCATCCATGCCCAGTGCTCCATATATGCTCCAGCCTCCCTTATATTGCTGTTAACTCCACAATTTGTAAGTGAAACTCCCAGTAGCTGAAATTCTCTCTCCACTCAACTTCACAAACATTGCAGTTTCCTCCTCACTGAAGTGGTGCCACATTTTACCACCCTTATACACCTATAAAGTATACAACCCCTGTCTGCCTCTCTAGATCAAACACCAGCTTGTGGCACTAGCAGTGTTAATGAAAATGTTCCATAATTCGTTAAATAATTTATAACTGGCCTCTCTGATCTCTAACCACTAAATGTTGGCTGGTATGCATTTAAGGTGATTCCTTTAGTCAAAGCTGTAGTTATGTCATATCTAGCTGTTCTTCACTTACTATTTTACAGAGTGCATTCTCATTGGAGTATTAAATCATTCTATCATATTACAGTGGAATTAGGGCATTTTGAGAAAGTAGGTCAGGTCTTTTTAGATTTTCAGCTCAAAGGCGAAAGGTACCTAAAGTTAGGAATTCATTTTAAGAGGGTTTCTTTGAAATTGGTATAATTGGTGCATGTATAATTCAAAGGAATGTAAAGATAATGAGAGTAAAATTGAGTGAATTTTTGCATTGTGGTTACTGAGGCAAAAAGAGTGTAGAAGGCACTGGATCTGTAGCCCGTGGAAAAAGTGAATTGGTAAAAGAACCATCCCAGGGAGGTTAAAGGTCCAGTAACAACAACAAAAACAAATACAGCACTTGTAAAAATGTTATGTTTGAAGTTAAATTCTTTAATTTTATTTGTTCATGTTTTTTTTAGTGATAGCAGCCTTGTTGTTGAACAGATCTCATCCAGTCCTGTTATATACACAGGAAGTGTGCCCTAAAACACAATTTTAAAGCTGAATATCTTACTATCCATACAATTTAGAAGTTTTGGAAGCACAGGTTGAATATATAGTCTTTAGAAATGCGTTTGAGGCATGTTTAATTTTTTTGGATGTGTAGTGTGGCGTAGTCAGTCGAATAGAAGTAGGAGGCGGCTCATGAATAAGGCCCTAAGGCTCAATAGATTGCTTTGAAGATTTTTCTAAAATGGAGAGAAATTTATATATGTGTGTGTTTGCTTCTCGTTAGAAAAGAGAATATTAGGTTTTAGAGATAAAAGACAAAAATTAAGATTGCCCTTAATGTTATCTGCATACATGAAGTGGAATATCCCCCTCTCCTTAACTAACATCGTAAGCTTCCGCATAGATTTGACGGAAAGACAGAGTTGAGAATGGAGGCTGAAGCAGATGCAGAAGCATGCAGCTGTATGAGGCAATTTTCCAGCTTCTGAGTCTTTTCTCATTGTAGTTAACAGTATGTGCTGGCTCCTAGTGACTTTTTTAGTGGCAAGTCTATGCTAGCTCTGATTTCCACCTCCTCTTTATCTCTACAGGGTATGATTTTTAATTTTATTTGGTATGACTTCTGAATATGTATTCTCTAAAGCAGGGATTCAGCAACCCTTGGCTCTCGAGCCAGATGTAGTTCTTTTGATGGCTGCATCTGGATCTTTGACTGTAACGAGCAGTACTCACATGCAAGCACTACTCATTAGAGTCTGCCGGCTAATCACCAGAAAGCATTGTAGAGACAAGGCTCTCTCAGTGCTTTTGGGTTGCTAGCCAATCTGGAGTCATTGACGTCACCGCGCTTCCAGGTTGCTCATCAATCCAGAGCCGCTGACGTCACCGCGATTCTGGGTTGCTAGTCAATTCAGAGCCGCTGATGTCACCACGCTTTTCCAGGTTGCTAGTCAATCCGGAGTGGCTGACGTCACATAGGACATCAGTGGCTCCAGATTCAAAATGGCTGAGCAGAGCCACACGTATATAGCTCTCTCAGCCAAAAAGGTTGCTGACCCCTGCTCTAAAGCTTAGGTTAAACCATTGGCACTGGTACGGACATGAGTGGACATGTGTTTATGCAACAGATCAGGTATGCCTGCAATCAGTGAGCAGAAACAAATCTATATTACAAACAGCAACTCTTAGCCTTTACACAGTGTATAGGAATAAGCCCTTCCATGTTGCAATTTTTCCTGTAATTAGCGTGCATTAAGTAATGCTGCAGTCAAAAGCTTTTACCAATCGCATTATTTCTACACAGTGTATTCACATAGCAGTTGCATAGTTACATTTATGTTATATAAATCAGATGACTGTCAGTGTGAATTTACATAATCTGAGCAATAATATTACTTTCAGTTGCAAGAAGCTATTAATCTATTTTACCAGCAATACTAATATAGTGACATTATATACAGATGCACAAGAATGTTAATCTTATCTAATTCTTGTTCTTCTGCTTCAAATCCCCAAATAACAGTTGCAAAAGCACTCCTTTTGGCGTGCAATTCCATAAACTTGGAATTTGTCCCTTTATCTTTTCACTTCATACACATCTCCTAACTTCAATTAACGTTCACAGAATTTTTTTGTATTTATTTAGATTTCTTAATCTTGACAGTGGTCTAGAAATTGACAGAAATATTGGCACATTACTAAGTAGACAAGTGCATTTTATTACCTTTACCTGAATAGCATGCATCTCATTCATAATACTGACAAACATGAGATTGAGCTTATTCCTGACTAGCAAGCGCCAGTTGTTACAACTGGAAATAACTTGTAGTAGTTTTTCATATTCTGAAACTGCAGGAAACATTAATGTTGCTGTAATTTTGACATCATATAACAGAGGTCCCTTGTGGATACTGCATGCTGTATATAAGTAGGCATGAATTCTAGCTAATATGTTTTGTATCAAGTGAACAGTCAACATGCCATAATGTGTTAGATGTTACTTAGCGATCCACCCCTGCACATAACACTATGATTACCCTTATATCCCTGCTATCTTAAGCTTCCTTTATTCAGCTATGTGAAAACACAAACAAGGGATGATGTGCTATTTATAACACTATCTTTTAGCTCACAGACAACAAGCAACTAAGATTCTGTTATTAAAATGCATTGTTTCTCCCTTCCTGTATTTTATGGTTAAGTTTGCACTGTTTCTGTTTGCAGCAAAACACTTAGCTGCACTCCCATATATTGTACTTACCTTATAACCTTACAGCCTCTCCGCCAAAATGCAGCCAGCGGCTGTTTATCACGATAGATGTCTGCTCCAGTATTATTCTGCGGTACTACTATGCAAGGCTTTGGGATGTGGGGCAAGCCATTTTGCAAAGTGCAGATTAACTCTTGCAGCAAAATACACAGTGTAGCACTAGCGTTAATAGCGCTATTCATTCATCTATCTCTGTATCTTTATATGAATTATTTAAATTATATATAGTAAAATTCTCATTCTGTAATTTACTCCCTGGTTTCTACGTATTTCCTATGAGAAAGAAATCTTCTATACAGAAAGCTTTTATGTATGTGCACCCCTGATGCAAAACAGGAAGACAGATATCTGCAGCCCTAAGGTGCTAATCAGCAAGCCCTAAGAGTCTGCCACGGATTGCAGATCTGTCTTTATGTTACAATATAACATCCCTTGTAAGGCTAAGTTCACACAATACAAATATGCTCTGCGCTTTTAGAAAAGCGCATCTAGAAAATACGCCAGTGTATTTCAGTCGTGGCTCCTCCTATCTGGCCGCATTCTTTGCGCAGAGTATATACAATGGCGAAAAATGTGATGTCAAGCTTTTGTGTGTTATGCGCTAGTGTGGCCAGCAACAGGTAAGTTGCATAGGGATTCACATTGCTGCTTTATTTTTATATGCGGCATATATGTGCCACGCATGAAAACGCTAGTCTGAACCTAGCCTAAGGGCTAGGCTTGCTATTCCCTTTACTTTAATTGAGGGTAAAGATGTCACACAGTTAAAGCCTTAACTGTTGGACTAACACCAGTGCTAGGAGACTTTATTGGGTTATAAGATAAACACCAATAATCTGTATGTCCCAGAGCTAAGATAAACCTTAAAACAGGGCAGAAATTAACTAACATGCAAAGATTTTTATACTTCTTGCCACCTGCTGTGTGGTATAATGCTTTCAAGGAAATGCTGTTCTTGAGGCCTGGGCTGCCAGCTCGGCAAACTAAAGGAGCTCAGCCAGCCAGTGTGGAATTCAAAGTGCTGAATAAGACAACCGAAATTTAAATGGGCACCGAACAATGTTTTTAGGGAGTTTTCAGTAAAAATGAGATGTGTAAGTAGATGTCCTATATGGGGAGTTTCCATTTGTAAGGTGAATTCTGATGGCAACGCTGTTAGTAAAGATCCTAATTTGAATGAGCCATGAGGTGGAGGGGCTAAAGGAAAGCATGGAGGTGTAACAGAGTAATTATTTGTGTAACAGAGTTATTATTTGTACTGATCTGAATGATTTAATTGTTCATCTCAGTCTATCCCCAGTCTCCCATACAACTATTTTACAGTGGATCCACAGCAGATCCGAATGCTTGTCTGGTGTCTATTTCTCAGTGGGAGTTTGGAAATGTACTCTTTAAAGTGCACCTGTCACCTCAAAACTCTAATACTAAATTAGGGTCTACTACTAAAAAACATTTTTGTAAATATATTTGTATCTAAAACAATGTGGGGGTTATTCACTAAAGTCCAAATTGGTGCGTATTAGTGTGAATTCGCCAGATAAAGACTGCTACTGTCACAGTCGCTTCTTTATAATGAGAATATTGTCGCAGTCGCGACTTTATTATGGTTAAATTGTCGCAATCGTAACATTAAAAAATTGTAGCGGATTTACTATGGGAATACACTGCTTGCGAATTCGACAGTGTCTGTGTTAAAGGGACATAAAGGAGATGGCTTCATGTCTCCGCCCACTTTCCCATGAGCAATTTTTTATTGAAAATTCTGTCTGTTTAGTAAAGACTACATGAATGCTTTGTTTTAAGAAAGCATTTACTTTATTGCAGTGCATGTCCTGATACATTCATATCCTAGTCATTTGATTCATTGAGCTCTGTGCTGTCAGATTGCATTGCGTAAACAGATCCATCATATTCTCATAAAAACTAAAGGTTCCTTTTTATGATGAAACTAGTAGGTCAGACTGAATTAGCAATTATCAAAGGTGCATGAAAGCCTGTAGTTTTAGGGAGGTGGGTGTATCCGTTTGTCTTTTCTACTGGAGCCAGAATCTTTTTTCATTTTAAGTCTAAGTCTAAAACTATCTCCTGTAATGCGTTTTATCAGATTTCCGCTGCCAAAACTTCGTAGAGACTTCAGCCCACTGAAGCATTAGGGCACTTGTCTTTCGCAGGAGATATTTGTCAAATGACAGTAATGATAATGTACTTTTTCCAGTGGTATATGAAAGATTTCACTAAGGTAAATGCAAGATTCAGTATTTACATCATACTACACTGCCATCAAGTCACTGATTATGCTACCAATGCTCTAATGAAAGGCTATACTGGTGAAAATGAAAGCTTGTAACCAAAGGGACATACAACTCATTTTTTTCTGTATCATACTTGGAAGTTAGTGAAAACTATATTGTTTGGTGTTTTGTGAGGCAAAAAATGTAATAAAAAGGGTGATTTTTGCTGAGTCCAAAGTTTGAGAAATGTGCATAATTGCTTGTATGCGACTGCACGTTGTGATTTCAGACTTCCCTGCTGTAGTGCAGGAACTAACTTGATCATTTTTGCCTGACCTGTCATTAAAGGGACACTAAACTCCCATAACCATCAAGTTTCATAATACATGTACATTAACACTGAAGTTCACTTTGATAGTCGTAAGCTCTTAGTTACAATGCAGAAGAATTTGTATGGATAATACAGTTTATCATACACAATGCATCGTTATTGTAATCTCTCATTTTTCACCATTAATTTCAGACCCTTTGACCCCGCATGTTCCATATCCTCATGTCTGATAAGATTTTGCAGCCCAGTCACTTGCAGGTGCACAGAAATAATCAGCAAAGTCGGTGATAAACTGTAAATGGAAGTGTTGCTGTATACTGTATGCCTACTGAAAGATGTTTTATAAAATGTATACAATATTTATAATAAATTTAGATGACCATGGATAGCACAGCATAAACCAGTGATGCCCAGCCTACGACCCGCGGGCCATATACAGCCCACAATACAGTGCTTTCCGGCCCGCGGCCTGAATTCTGAAATCCAAAAGTTGCGTATAAGTGTGAATTCGTCAGCTAAAGACAGTGGCAAAAGACTGTTACTGTCGCAGTCGTGTCTTTATAATGAGAATATTGTCACAGTCGCAACTTTATTATGGAAAATTGTCGCAGCTGTTACTTTAAAATTTGTTGCGGTTGTGTTTTTAAAAGTCATGACTTTGAAGTGGCCCGTAACACGCATGTCGCAATTTTATATGGCCCCCAGACCAAAAAAGGTTGGGCATCACTGGCATAAATAATGTGCCCCTTTAAGCCAGCAGTCACTTTTGTTCAGCGTTAAAGTGGATCTTTCAGGTCAACCTACAAGCTGCTGGGGTGCCAGAAGGGCCTTTGGTGTTGACTTCTAAAAGCACTCCTCTAAAAACTAAAAATCTCTCAGTTCATTGTGGCAGGTTACCTCCACTTAATATGTGTTACTATGAGAGGAAACCCACCATATTTATCTTAAGATGTTTTAACTTGGAAAAGATAAATGGGTATATTTAGCGATAAGTTATGTAAGCAAATTGTAACATTTTTAATATTTACTGAATTAAATATCCAACATGTTCAGCATTTAAAGTGGCAAACAGGAGCAGAAGTTTTTTTTGTTTTTTTTGGTTTGGCCAATGGTCCCATTAACAGAAGCAGCTGCTGGCAGGAATAGGAACAGAAGGCAGTAAAAAGTAGCAATAATGCCATTGTATGCAGTGAAATATAGCACCAATACTCATATATTGATAACTCCTCCCTGAAATGTAGACTGTACTACCAAGCTAAAAAATATCTCTTCTGCAGAATATCTTAAATTTTTTAGAATTGAAGGGTTTGCTAAAGTCACAGGATGTCTGGAATGCTAAATACTACTTTCTGGCCAGCAGGGGATTTACCTTGCAGCTGTCTAAGCTCTTTGTTTCAGTACTGAAATGAAGTGCACAGCTCCACCAATGCAGGGAACTTAGGCTGTAACCTGGTCTGAGCATGTGTAATTTACCTTGTCCTATTATCATGGCTTACACATAAGTACCCGGTCAGAAGGATAAAAAGGTGGTCACAACAAGACCTCTAAGCTGCCCAAGTCCTCTATTTCAGTGTAAGTCAGAGGACCTCTGAAACCTAGAGGTGCCGTGTTTCCCCAAAAATAATACAGTGTCTTATATTAATTTTTGCTTCTAAAGACGCATTAGGTCTTATTTTCAGGGGGATGTCTTATTTTTTGGGACACGGTACTGGTACGGTATATTTCTAGTACTCTACTACAGCTAGGTCTTATTTTCAAGGGAGGCCTTATATTTCTAATCTTGAAAAAAATTGCACTAGGTCTTATTTTTGGGGATGTCTTATTTTTGGGAAAACAGGGTAACCCAATGGCCTTACCAAAGGGGGGGTTTTCTAGTCACAGACATACCTGGGAACCTGCAGCAGTTGTCTGTCCTGGTGGATATGTGTCATTGCGGGTGAGGTTTAATGACGTGAATCACATAATTTGGGGCTGGGCTATGCATTGTCTAACCAATGGGCATCAGGGTTGGGATTTTGGTGGAAGGAGGTGGGTTTGGGGCAGTGAGGGGGTGGGACTTCCTGATCTACTTAGAAGCCAAAGAACTGCTTGGTTTTCCCAGATTCTCTGGGTAAAACCCGGAAAGTTCCCATCTGGTTACAGACATTTCCAACCAGCTGGGGACTTTAGCTCCCCTTTAAAATCCAGACTGATGAGTGTAAAGTCCCTTTAAATTTTAACACTTGCTAACATTAAAAACTTTGTTAACTGTGCCTTATGTAAGGGAATGTGAGTAGAACATTATGTTTTTTTTCTTCAACTTCATTGGGTGAAGTGTAAAGCAGGTGGTAGTATATGAAACTTTATTATCAATTATTATCAAAGTCTCCTCAGAGACTGTACCCCAGCAAAAGTACAAAGAAATAGATATTGTATTTCAGCAAAAACAGCAGTAAATGAACTGCAGCAAAACATAGACAACAGTATATTACCATTATTGTCATTTGCTAAATATGTTCCTTAATAATTGTTTGGGATTGTTTAGTTTGCTGTAGACAGTCATTTTGGGTATTTACTCATAATTTACCACACCCCAAATTATTGCAGGTTGTGGCCTAATTCAGTATGTTGAATTCTAACACTGGGTCAAAGCTGGCTGCATAAGGAAAGATCTGTCTGCCCACTGAGGGCAGACAATTCTGTGTGAATTGGACAAAGCATCACTCTGTACCAACAGTTGTTTATTGGTCATGTTGGTATATCAATATAAGTATGTGATTATCTGCAGGCTGCATATCATGCATTAAATGTGATCTAAAAGAACTACTGACCCAATGATCAGATCTGCAAATCTTCCAGATAGTCACATTCACAGATGATCTGATTGTTTGGTCATCAGTTTAAAGAAGTGCGGTGTCCCCACACCTTTGTAGGTTTTCTCCAGGCATTCCTATGAAGGTGTTATTACTTTAGTTTATTCTGCAGTTATTATATATTAAGAACAGTTTAAACATAAATATTTAATTATAAAATTACCTCTCACATTGGAAAAACATAACTTTTTTATTTGCTTTCCTTTTAAATTGAATATATGGAGATAAATATGTGTGGAATCAGCTTTGGGATCCATAAAATATCCACAAAATTTTGTGCCAGAATAATTCATGCTTTAATTGTGTATTATAATCACTTACTTTTCATCAGCTAATATAGCACACTCATAATGTATTAAATTAGTACATACCATCACGGACAACAGAGTAGTAGAGTTGTGCACCGTGTTAGCCATAGATTTATGCAAAGATAAGAGAGTATAGGTG
>WMED01027085.1:0-10692 GCA_019650415.1 Pipa parva | reverse complement strand
TTCAGGATTACGGTTGCTACCTCCTTCTCCTAAGTGCAATTGGACAGATCCTAACAGATACGTTCACGATCACTGTCAGACAATACCGACGTCAGCGATCGGGACTGTGTCCTGGCTAACAGTGATCTGACAGTGATCAGAGTAGGGGTTCTGCCAGTAAAGTAGTGATCAGAGTAGGGGTTCTGCTTCTGCCAGTAGAGTAGTGATCAGAGCAGGTGTTCCGCCAGTAGAGTAGTGATCAGAGTAGGGGTTCCTCCAGAAATCTGATGACACCAAAGGGTTCCCCTGGGGAGAAAAGGCTGAAAAACACTGCTTTACACTGTAATCCTTTAGTGGAACCTCCATGTACCTCAAGTAATGCTATGCTAGATAAAAGTTTGCCTTCATTTTTGTCTCTTAGACCTAAACAAATGTTGGACAGATGTTTAGGTAATCTGTCTTTGAGTTGAGCCAAACCATCACTTCGCCACTTTCATCTGGTAAACTAGAATTATTTAAGTATTTTTACACTTAAACACTATGCAGCATTGTCGGAATCTAACCATGTAATATGTTTCCAAATAGCCAGATACATTTGCTATTGTCATTTAAAACATTTAGCTTCATAAATCACTTGCCCCAAATCTATTCAATTTACCCAAATTGAAATTTTTTTATTCACTGGTCTCTATTAGTAAGCTCAGATCTCCTATATATCTATAGCTATATACCTAGAATATGATGTTTTCTCATTCGCTGAACAATGCTAACATAATTGCTCCTGTAGATGAACCAAACTAACCAGGAGCCATTGGAAACAGATATCCCAGCTAGATGGGAACCAGTGATTTGTTGTCTTTGAACTTTAAACAAGTCATTTTACTGTTTATGGATACATTTCACTTTGGGAGTCTTTGGATTATAATGTACACTCCAACCCCCCTCATACAAAACAATGACACAATATATTTCTATTGTTGCACTAAGATGTACAATTCAGTGCCAGTAATGCACACACTTTATTTTATTTGGTTCATCATATGAGTTTGGTTTGGTCAGCCTTTTACTCAGTTATAGTCTAAAATTGTCAGGAATGCAGCATCTGGCACAGATAGCCGCACCCTTTTCTAACTCAAATGAATGGATTGCTTTGTGCGCTGTATGTAACAGGCACAGCATCTACATCTGCTTCATTAAGTGCTATTGAACAGATTTCATCTGCTACAGGCTATAGCAGAATATTTTAGATGGATACAAATTATAGGAACCTTCAATACCTTGCCTGTTCAGTAAATTACATTTTGAAATTGTTGATTAGGAGATATTTGAGCTAAAGAAATAATAAAAATCCCTAATTCTCCTGGTGCTATTATTCTTGTGCCTTGTTTTCTACTAGAAATTAAAAGTGAATTAACATACAGTAGGTGGAAATTTGACTCTGCAGGTAGTTTGTTTTATGTTGTTTTATGTAAAATGAAATCCTCAAAATACAACTGAGAGAATGCAATAAATGGTCTACGCCCAAAAATCCCTGACTAGTAGAAAGGTGCCATTCCATCTGAGCTACCTATATTGGCACAGGCTTCACATACCTATACGGAAATTTGGCACTACATCTTGACAAAAGGATGTCATAATAAGTGATTATGTGGTTGGGTAAGACAATGGTTTTCATTCCTTTTCAGCAAAAAAAGGCATTCCGAGAAATAATGTTTTATTATCTATCGAAAAATGGGAATGAGAATTTCTGACCTTCATGGAGGAATTAACTGTTGGCCTACATTTTTTCCTTTCTCTAGATCAAAATGACATGGTTTTCCAAAGGTTGGGCAAGATGAACTGATGTCTTTATTTTAAACTTTCATGCAAAGTTTAAATGCATCTTACTCAGTGATCAAAATGAACAAATATCAATTGTTAGCCCTGGGCTACAAATCACAATGGGGTCTACTTCTTCCCTTATAGAGCCACGAAAGGTTTACAAGCTACTTATGTGAAAGTAGGAAAAAAAATCATTCCAGGCTGAAAATGGCAAGTGGACTAGTTCATGAATCAACACAAGTCAAGATGTGTTAATATACTATAAACTCCGTGTTCATCTATCAATTTTAATTACACTCATTCACAGAGCGAAGACCAAAAACTGATTAAAAACATGAAATCTTCGAAGTTCTTGCTGCCCACTGCCTTTTAAGGTGAACTAAATGACAGGAGAATACTCTGAATTTTCTACCAATCCCATATCTGCAGTAAAGCCGATAAATATATAGGGCAGTGCTATTTTGGTTTCAAGATAGCCCTTATGTAATTAAAGTAATCTCTCTCAAGGGCAGAAATTAAAATTTCACCTATGAATCTCATTTATAACAACATTTGGTTCTTAGCCTCAACGGAACTCTTCCTGCCCTTAATAGGCTTTAATGTGAGATTCTGTTGTGCCTTTATTGACCAGATTTACATTATGTCGGTGTTAAAGTTTGTATAGCACCGATCCTCCATAGCCTAATAAACTACCCTTTTAATGATATTTTAACATGTACATCTCATTGGTTCTGGTAAAAGGGTTCCTTTATTAAAAGAATTAATAGGCTTCTGTTAAACCAAATATATGTTTGCTGAATATTTAATATTCTGCAACAAGGTTGTAGAAATAGGGTGTTTTACATTTTTCTGTCATGTTACGGCACTGTTATACTTGTTAAAGGTGGTCAAGGTGTTATCTAATCCTTTCCCTCAAGAAGAAACATTTTACACATGGCTAACTGTGCATTAAATTAAATCACTGCATGCCCCAGGTGTGTTAGTTAGCTCTGACTTCTGTAAAGTAAGACAACTTAGCTTAATGTACATCCTGTTATGCTTGAAAAGTAATTGGGAAAAACATCTCAATAGGTAGCACATAAACACACAATTCATTTAATGTGCCTTCATTGAAATAGATGCCTTCTAACCACATGATTGGATGGTAGTAGCTTGCTTTCATGTTTTACACTTTAGCACTGTAGTAGTTTTCTCTTACAAATACCTTTCATCCGAGATGTATAAAGGACTTTTGTGACGGTGAAGGAGTTCCTATCTAGCAAACAAATCTATTGCCTCTATTATTCTGGCTAGTGGAGCTTACAATCTACAGAATCCGAATACATTTAGCTGGTTCATCATGATTCTAAACAAATAGGACTATAAATATGATTACACAAGGTAAAATACATTTATATCATCTGTTTCTGGGCCAGTCTTTTTTTTATGAAAACTTAAAAGGCCATAATAATAAATTTTAACTAACTTTTCTTGCCTTTGCTACAAGGAAAGAAATCAACAATTTCCTTACTCCAAAATACACCATAAACAGTGCTGGGTAAATGCCAAGGGAAGAGAGTTAAGTGGTTGTGAGGTTCCCAAGGGAAAGAATAATTTAACTGTGAAACTTAGCAGTAAATATCTTGCGGAATCACCATGGAAGATGATGTAAATTTTAAGGTGTCTGCTTCCACTGCTCAGAGAGTGCTGTGTTCCTCAAAATAAATTACATTTACAAAAATACTCTTTTACTTTATATAGTCAATGAACAGAAAAATGGTTTGTAAATATTTTGGCTCACATATATATGGTTAATTTCATTACAGTGTGATGATCTCTTTCAGTTGATTATCTTGTTCTCACAAACTACTGTATTTTATTACCACAATATTATTAAACATTTTGTGGAATAGATTAACAGGGGCAGTCTTTAACTGATGTATAACCCATAGCCACCAATCAGCAGCTAGCATTTACTGGTATACTGAAGCTGCAATAATGAAAGCCAATCTCTGATTGGGGGGGGGGGTTGATGCCAGGGCTCCAGTGTTGTATAAGATGACTATTCATTCAAAAGTGACAAAGTGACAACATGACCTAGGGACAAGGTGACATAGAAATACATAGAATATTCACAGAATACAGTTATTGAGACAGTGTGGGACTGATGTCACTGCCCTTTACTTGTCAAATTCGCCTCACTCCATATGACTTCTCTTCCTACTTTTATCTGCCTGTCTACACCACACTTCGCATCTGACAGTGATTACTGCTTTTTGCTTGTTTCACAAGTGTATTCTCCACTTTGTCAATGGTGAGAAGTGAATTTGCATCTATTTTGGCAATACGATTTAAATTGTAGTGAGGTGAATTCGACAGGTGAAATCACCCTTTTGACAATGAGGCCCATGGACTTTATTGAGGCAAAACAGATGGTACCCATCCTATGCTAACTAGCCTGCTTTCTGCACTTACAGTCTTACTTGCTCTGCATATTCTTATCCAGTAGGACAAAAACTTCTTTTTTTAATTCTTTTGCTCCTTGTGCAGTAGGGGGCATCTCAAACAAGTCTTCTGCAGGAGACTTTCTCTTGTTGCTGCTAATCTTGTGTAGTTGGTATTATTAGCAGCTATGGCTAAAGCTGGGTAAGCTGCTGGATCCCTCTGATTGGCAGTGTGGAGCCAATGTACCCATCCAGTCTTTCCCCACAAACTGCAACTACTGGATTGTGGGCTACTTTCCATGTAGGCTGCCAAAACAATGATTAAACTTTCTTCCAGTCATAGTGGGAGTAGTCCAATCAGTGAAATGGGCCAATCAGGAAATTTAACACTCTTAACAATCATGCATTAGATTGAGCCGAGATCATTATGAACCCAATGTGCATAGGCAAGAAATGTCTCTACAGTGGGGAAGTGCAACTGCAACTAGAAGGCTGGTTACTTAGGTGTTCAGAAGGGAAAGCAGACTCCTATTAGAAGTATATGTTCAGCAAGTTTAATTACTCAGAAGAGGGATTTCTTTATACACTAGTGACTGCTCCTTTATTGACTTGACTCCCTAACAAGTGACAAAATGATCTGTCACAATAGGTTTTCAGAAAGATGACTCAATTCAGTTCATATTAAACCCAAGGAAATGCTTCCCATATAATAATGATTTATTGAGCTGTTAAAGGTAAGGACTCAGAAGTAGTAAGGAGTGAGACAAGAGACCACCTCTGCAGAATGCCTGACAGCGCTGCAGACAGAACAGAACACGCTATACAATGCTGGATACAGACCAGGGTTAGTGAAGCACAAAGGCTCAGCAAAGGTGCAAAACAGCTGGCAATTGCATAGCCAGTGAACAAGCCAAGGTCAAAACTAGTAAGTCTGTAATAAAGAGAAATATGGCACATGACAGAGACAAGGCAAACAAAGCAAGGCTAGCCCCAGACACAGCAAAGTGAAGGAGAACTCAAACAGAGGCATAGTTATGCTGGTTGCTATGATACACTAAAAAGCACCAGACAAGGAAACTGGCAAGATGCAAAATCATGTTAAGGATAGGAACTTAAAATCAGCAAGGTTAGAACAGACCAAGACCAGTCAATACAAACAAGCAAATAAACAAGGCTTTAGCAGGAAAAGACTAACAGGGACCACCATGGGTGAGGAGCACAGTAAGGGAGGGGCTTTCTATAGAGCAGGGGATTGCAAGATTAATTCGGGTGTAGGTGTGCAACCAGTCAATTAGGTAATATCCCAGTAACACACAGGTTCTTGGTTTCTCTAGTATAGCAGGCAGTACAGTTATATTGAGAAATTTATAAAAAATATTTTTTTTACATCTTAACAAGAGAAATAGTGTTTTCTGTTATGTCAGTATTGCATATTTTAAAAAACGTATCGAGGAGCCTATATATGAAGCAGTTAAAGTCACATACCAACCTGTTCTTTTCTAAAAAGTTTTGATAAACTATCTGACTGCCAGAGTCCTCCATATCACACTGAAACAGGAAGTACAGAGAGCAGAGGGCTTGGGACTACCCACTCTGCACTCTGAGCTGGTGCTGCTTTGTAAGTTATACTGATAGACTCAGTGAGGATTACATATACGCATTCAGAGACTGTGCCAAGGTAGGCAAAGCAAGATGGCAGTCCAAAACCCCTGCAGTGGCTGGACTTTGTCATTTCACTGCAAGTCAGCTGCTGGATAAGCCACAAAGGGCAATTTAGCCAAGCCAAGTGACTATGGCACAATTTTCAATAATTTCTGCCAATTAAACATATTTCTGACTTTTTAAGAAGAAATTATCATAGAAGATGAAAAAAGAATTTCTACAAAAAGTAGAAAAAAAATGCTTATCTCCATTTCCTTAAAGAAGATCAAAAATAAAAATTCTGATTCTGCAGTCTCCATGGGAATAAGTATTTATCAAAATCAAATAGATACTGCAAAAATATCAATATCACTATTTATTAAGCAAATTTTGCTGCTGAAATATATTCACCAGATTGAGGGTGGCAAAAACCCATTATTCCTTATGGGTGATGGTGACCAAAAAGGTTGGTGATATGGAAAATGTGCTTCATTGAAAGCAATGTGGAATGGAATGGATTTAATATGGCCACAATTTTCGATAGCTATCTTTTTGGTTGCAAAAAACTTAAGTTGACATTTAAATTGTTCCTAATTGAAAAGAAATTGCCGAAAATGCAGCAAAAGACAGTAAATAAAATCAAATATTGGCGAATAGGTTGAAAAGACCTTGATAAATACAGTACTACCTATATATTTAGAAAGGTTTTACCTAAAACTGCATGAATAAATCAATGCCCATATGATAACTCCAAATTTCTGAAATCCTTTTAATATCATATCCCATAAAACCTACTGAATATAATTGAAATAATACATGTATTAAAGGGACGAGGATCTTAGTGATAGAAATGTACTGAACTGATTCATGTCTGAAAGGTAAAACTGCACAGTCTTCCTGTGAAAGAACTCAGCAGAAAATTCTCCATTACTATAGCACTGCACTTGGCTTCACCTTTCAGCAATATCTGATTATCTTAATGCAGGCATAAGGCAGCTGGAGCATCCACTGAAACTTAATTTACCTTCCATTTTATTTCCATCATATAAGCATCTAATGCAATGGCAACTGGCAGGTGACCGAAGTATTTTTAGATGATGCATTTTATGACACTGCAAAATCAATTCATCGGAGGCATATAACGTAAATATAGGATTTGTTTTAATGCAAGTCCATTGCTGCTTGAGATTATGTATGCAAGTATGGCATAGACACCAGTCTGAATTTAATAGATGTTCCTTTAATCATCCCCTGGCAGCTAGCAGTCCTATATTTCCTGCTGAAAAAAAGGACAACTGCCATATCATCTGTCAAACAAGATTATAAGACATGTCCCTGCAATAAGGCTTGCCCCTTGCTAATCTTCTTATACTATTGTGATACGGTTTGCAAGATTTATCATTTCTACCTGTCACTCAGCTTGCTACTAAACTATCCAAAAACATAACCACTTACAAGCTGGCATGACAAATAATATAACACTATTCATAATCTAGTAAGTCTGATGATATTAAATATGTTTTCTAGCAACACAATTCAGTGAAATATACATATTTTATCTGTGCAATAGTAATAAAATAAAAATCACTGTAAATATTAGAAAAATCTTCATATTTTTTTAGGTTGCTGGAGATCATTTTGTCTTTGTACCCCTGGTAAAAAGGAAGGTGGGTGTGGCCTAGAAGGCAATAGGCAGAAATATTATTACAAGATATTTCAGACAATTGCAGTTAGTCAGGATGTGTTATACCCACACCTTGCATCAGCTTACTTGTATTATGAAACCATGGGTCAATAGTAACAAAGTAGGTGGTTACAAAGTATATATGAGCACCATACTCCACCTAAGGTTTTAAGGATAACAATGCAATTGCACATTTTACAGGAACTAACAAGATCACTATGCCTGTTTTTATATACAGCACTGCTGCCAATGCTTTATTAAGTCTGAAGTGTAGTGCTGAACTAATGCAAGAACACCTAGTACCTCTGTGGTGTGATACCTTGCGGCTCTGGATCTTACTGCATGTCTTAACCATCTATCCACTAGCATAAAGCTGCAGATTTACAAATGGTTTGGCAATGTTTGCAACCTGTATCACTTTGTCTATTCTGAAGGATTCTGAACCAGGTCATAACCATGAAAGTCTTGAAAAAAATAGAAGGAAAAAAAATTGTCTCTGTTTACAAAGCTAACTAACATACAGAACTCCGAACTTGCAAGTTGGCTCCAGCCCCATCTAGGCTATGACAAGGAGGCAATTCAGGAGCCATTGGGTTCTTTAGTAATTGTTGGCATCTTCTTGTGTCATGGCCTGGCTCTGGTCTATTATGTTCTGCAGTGTCTTGTATCAATACCTCCTGCCTCAGTTTCACCTGCTCTTAGTGTTTCCAGTCTGCAAGCTGCAGTGCCAATCTCTGGTAACAGTTCTTCAATTTCTGTTGTTGAAGCTACAAAGAGTTCCTACATGTTAGTTCAATTTTTCCAGTTCCTCTGGAACCTGTTGGCCTCAACTTTGGAGTTACTTTATGGAAAATCCATTCCCCTGGGGTGGTTGACAGTGAGGACTGGGAGTTTCTTACACATCTAGCATAACCTTGCAGTGGTACAGAAGATCTACAATCTAGTCCCCTTGTGGTGTTTCAGTAAGATCAGGTCTCTGTTGTGTAACAGTAACATTCAGTGTCATATATGTCTTGTATGTGGCCATAAACACTACAGTCCACCTCTTCTAAGACCACCCTCACCTTATAAACATTCTGGTGAGTTATGAACCTGTAAGAAAATAAGTATGATGCAGTTCAGACCCAAGAATGTTTGGTTACCTCTATAAATAACATCACAATCAAGTCATTTACATTATTTATGCCAGAAAACATTCTCATTTGTCTGTAACTACAATACCTCAGATTGGGAGCCACACATTGGAGATTCCTGGGCTAAATAAACTTTGATAAATGATACTGCATTTCTGTAAACCATTTTACAATAAGGTCATATCCAGTATATCACATGACTGCCTGACTTTGGTTAGTGTGGTTAGTGTCATCTTTCAAAGACCTGTGCACCAATAAAACTAGACTAGACATCAAATCAAAGCCATATTATGTTCCTCTAATTTGTGTCATCATAAGTCTGTATAATAACTAAACCAATATAGTATGCAGAGTAAGAAGTGGGTTTGGTATGGTTTATGGTTTGAAATGTATCTGTTATCTTTGACATTGTGGTTGGTGACATGCATTTTATTGATTCACATTTTTGTACATGAAGCGGAATTTACATTTCATTTCTGATTAGACCAAATTGATTTTTACATGGCTCATTCAGTCTCATTTAGAGCGCTCCCTCATTTCACTATATGGGAATGACACAGCTTCATTCTCCTTCACCAGGGCCGTGAGATATGAGTGTCCAGTTGGTGTCTGATCATGTCTATTGATGGTGGGAGTTACTGTATGCTGCTCTTTTCATCTGTTAACTTAATAAGGAAGCTAAATTCATAATAAAATGAAAAAAAAAAATAATTCAGTGCTCAGGGATGTGACAGATTTATAACAGCTGAAAGTTAATTCTCTAAAAAAAAAATAGCAAATGTTTTACTGGGAACACCAAATCCATAACTGAAGAAGAAATCAAACGTTATGTAAAACACTGTGCAGACAGGTTAACGCTCCCTTGTCATACATTTTGAAATGCAGTTTGGGAAAAGCATAGATGGGCCACACAGACATTTTTTGCTTCCATTGAATTGTTTATTTACATTACAGAGCAGACCTTTTGACTGAGTATCAGTGGTCTGACAGCTACTGTAAGCAATTGCGATTAATACTGGGCACCTTAATACATCACAAGAAGCACATAAAGTACAAGTGTCACACTCTCTTAGTAAAGAGCTCTTTTTTTTTTTTGCATGATGAAATATTTGTAATGTTTTTTCTGTGCCTAATGATATTACATCAGTAAGAGATTTACAGTATATAGTCCTGACTACCACATAAAATATTTACAATAATATTTTTTATAATTCAACCTTAATGTTCTCAAATAGGGGGAATAAAGAAAAAGGAATGTCCTTGGTTTTGGCTCCTGTGCATTGGCTTGCCTAGGAAAACTGCATAATCAGTAATCTGTCATCAAGTAGTGTCGAATGTTTCTGCTTGAACCTTACATTAGGTAGTTTATATTAACCTAGACAGGGTCTGTATTGTTGCTAAGATAATAATACTAATTTTGTGTATACTAATATTAGTAAGAGTGTTTGTATCCCTTTAAGAGAGGTAGCATTTCTTAAAGGGGTGAGAGTGAGCACAATGTCAGTGCCAGCATACTCAATATTAACCTATTTTTTGTGTATTTGTAAAAAAAAAAAAAACTACATTAAAGGAGCACCAAAGCCTCTGAATTAACATGTAAAAAAATCATATTTATGCTGTGTTATCCAAGTTTTTAAACTGAAATATTTTATAAATATTGCAAACCTTTTATAAAATATCTTTAATAAGGAATTACTAAAACACTTCCATTTTATATCTACTCATTATCTGTTCTGATTAGAATGTTCAGTGCATCTGTAGCTGATTGAGCAGACCCAATGCAGAACTCAATCAGATACATGTAAACAGACCCCACAGAATTGAAAGGGATGGACTAACATGTAAAATAGAATCCAGTCTAAGAGAGATTACAATAGGAACGCGTAACTTTATTATCGATAGAAATAATTTGCATTGTTCTAAGTTCTATTTATCAAAGTAAAATTCAGTGTTTATCTACAGTCATGGCCAAAAGTTTTGAGAATGACACAAATGTTAATTTTTACAAAGT
>WMED01027084.1:0-10692 GCA_019650415.1 Pipa parva | reverse complement strand
TTGCATCTTATCAAACCTGCTAAATCTGCAGGGGGTTGAATACTACTTATAGGCACTGTAGAAACATAATAGGGAGCTCATTGGTACATATACAGTAAAAACTCCCACTTCAGTCTAATGCCATGCATGCATGCAAGATGGAGTCTCTTACTGACCACAACACCTTAGCAGACTCACAAAATGCTTACAACATCCCATTAACCAAACAGAACAGGAATAGAACAGAAATGGAGGTAGCTCGGACCAGACTGAAACTTTCTGATTATAAATAGCTAAAGCAAACATAACATTCTCTAGCATTTGTACAGTAGTCGTAAGGTCACGTAAGACTTTACTGATAATGATAAATTGCAAGGGTTTACTCGAAACATACCACCCTGTACATATATGCTCTATATATAAAACCTGCATTTAGGAGAATAAGAGGAACTAAAAAATAACACTTAGCTGCTTAGTAAAGTACTGGTTTATTAATGATAAGTATTCCTGGTAGGCTATCCCTAAAACAGAAAGAGTCTATTGTGTCCTAAACATACCATTGTTTTCATCAGTGTAACCAGGTGAGCTTGTCAGTGCACTGCCTAAATAAGAGGAAATCTTATACTTTACATGATTTTACTTCTCGGCAGTGGCTTCCCATAGGTAATCCCTTCCTCAGGTGTATAAACAGGAAGTGCTTATATAGCTCCCCACATATTCCATCTTTGACTGACCATGGATGAAGCTGTACAGAGGGTAGGGGAAAGCCATGTCATGAATTACAGTACTTTAAGTATAAGATTTCCACTTTTCCTGTTCCTTCACATGGCAGTGGCCCTCTATGGGATCTTCCCCAGAGATCCCCTTAATCAGCTTTATTAATACTATTTTATCATTGCCAATCATTTGTACCAAAAATTGTTCTTTTTGGCTGAAATCAATTTCATAAGATCAAAAATGTATTTTACAAACTCCAGATCCCTGCATTGCCAGTATCAATTGGAGAAATTGTAGGAAACTTCTGTGCCTCGGGATGACTGAGCCTTAATTTTGCAAGGAGTTCCTAATGCTTCTGCTGTAAGATAACCTAGGTGCAGCTGCAAGGCCAATGGGGAGAGCAGAGTTATTGGAAGCATCTCCCGATGATGTAAAACCTGAAAAAATTTGGTGACTTGACAAGATTGGAAAATGCAACTCATTACCAAGGAAACACAGCACTAGAAGTGGCTTATTGTATTGGCCAGCCTGGATGCCAGAGGCTCCCTTCAGGCATGGTGCTGTAAAGCAAATGGTGCTTTGCATTTTGAGGAAGTCATTTGCTATTCTTACTACTGCATGGAATTTTTCATTTCTATCCCATATTAGTAATTCTAGATAACTTTGTACTCACTGTTCTGTGCAGTGAGTGCATTCAATAGTATTTTTGTATAGCTTTATAAAGTTTTTATGCTGGTACAGTGAGACTAGTATATTCACAGCCAGCCTATTTTCTTGAATTAAATATATGTACACTAGGGCAAAGAACAAAGTATTAGCTGGAAATTCTCAAACACTACTTATTCTAAACTTTCTACAACATAGATAAGACTTTGGATTTTATTCTCGAAATTTTAATGTACAATCGGCAAACCTGGCTTGTCAACCATCTGTCAGCCTTTTCTCTGTTCCAAGTTTCTGTGGGACTTGCAGGGGACTTCAGTCTTGTTCTCAAGGTGCATCAGAAACCTCCACTCAAATCTATGGCAAGTGCATGCATCAAAATGGGCTACTCCAGTGGTGGTGAACCTTTTAGAGACTGAGTGCCCAAACTGCAACCCAAAACCCACTATTTATCACAACACTGCAATCTGTACCTACACTCCCATGAAGAGCAGCTGGGTGACCTCCTCCTCCCCACGATGCCTTCATAAAATCATTGATTTTAACATGGGAGTGCCGAAGACTACTTCACATGCTGTAAATTGAATGGGCTTTCCTACTCTACGCACCACACCTTTTACTATTGAGGATTATACACTGCTGAACCTTGGGATTGAGCAAACCACGTCTATTGCTATTGGCTGTGGTCCAGTCTGCTTAGAGATCAGTGTGAGGTTTTCCAGTTCTATTCTTATATTTTGACTTGCCCACCCACCTACCTTTTTTTTTTATACAGGTTTCTTTGGAATGTTTGTCTATACTTTTTAAGGCTTGCCTGGTCTTTGCTGTGATTTGTAGACATCCCTGCAGAATAATCAGAAAGTTACTCTGAGCAAGAAATAACTCTTAGCAGTCAATAAGCCAGTGGACAAGTTCTATTTAAATATCAAACAGGAGGTTATAGAATTGGAGCACTGTTATAACATTTTTACAGAAAGTTATTAAATGGAGGACTTGTATGATAGATACGGGTATTTGTAATTATTCATTTATGTAGTGCTGATATATTATGCAGCACTTTACAGAGATTCATCATTCACTTCAGTCTCTACTCCATAGAGCTTACAATCTAATTTCTGTTCAGTCACACACAATTATGTAGTATGTTTTGGATTGTGGGTTGAAACTCACACACGTGCGGGGAGAAAATACAAACTCCATGCAGATGGATTCCAGGGTGGCATTGAACCCATGACACTGCTGCAAGGCCGCAATGCTAACCACTGAGCCACTGCACTGCCTTAAAATAATAAAACAGATAACTGGAACATGGATTTATATTGCAATTGTTCCCTCATAACAGTGCATCATGTAAAGCCTGGTACCCCTTTTTGCTAGCCGTCATCATTGTTTGGTAGCATACAGTAAGGGCAACCAATCAGAAGTCCAACTTAATACTCTGATTTATTGCCACTAATTGCCAGTATAGCTATCAGCTACAGGAGACCTGGCTTTACCAAAACTGGAGCCACATGGCTGTAAGTGGGACATGGTCAGTCCTCCTTGAGCCTAAACTTTCAAACAGCAAATCATTGCAACTGTTTTCTAGGTGATACCAGTTCCCCATGACCTTTTCTGAATCCGGTTCCCCAATACAGAAAATGTTTGATGGGAGGATGGGCAGGCCATTGCATGCTGACTGTCACATGACAGTAATGCGCTAAGTTGGCATGCGTCACAATCAGGCGCCCCAGTGCCAAGGGGCTTTCATTCCGGCATTTGGGGACCCCTGGGTCATACGGTTGTAAAAAATCGCCAGTCTGAACTTATCCTTTAAATTTCACACGAAGTCTGGCATAACCTTCAGAAAGAAGCTATTAAATATCATTGAGGAAGTCTAACATTGTAATCTGATAGGAAGCTGCTAAATATCACAGGAAGTCTAACGTAATCTGACAGGAAGATGCTAAATATCACAGGAAGTCTGGCATAAACAGACACTACTAAATATGAGAGGAAGTCTGACATATAGATATATTAAGGTAATATGACAGGAAGACTGGAATAAGAATGAATAAATAATATAATTAGATACAGAAATTCATGGATATACATTATACTGGGAGGAGGCAGGAATTATTCTGGAAGTCACCAGATGTTATATAGTTGGTCATTGTATCGTATTTATATAGCTCTGATATATTACACAGCGCTTTACAGAGATTCATCATTGACTTCAGTCCCTGCCCCATGGAGCTTACAATCTAATTTCCTTATTCAGTCAGACACACAGATAACCTGTGTAGTATGTTTTTTGGATTGTGTGAGGAAACTGACGCAAGTAAGGGGAGAACATACAAACTATGCAGATGAAGTCCAGAGTGGAATTGAACCCAGACCCCAGAGCTGCAAGGCACCAGTGAACCACTGCTCTGCAAACAATGGACAGATAATTGCCTAATGTTTTCACCAAAGGAATTCCGTGTGACTGTTATACTAAGAAACCTTTATATCTGCAATCCTGAATCATTTTGCAGTCTTAGGGTTGCAGGAATTTTGGATGGGACCAAAAACTTCAAGTGTGTAACCAACTGAAATTAGTGGTTGACAAGTTAAAGGGGAAGTTATCCTTCCCTGGGAACTTTTAGTGTAGTATTAAAAATCAATTCTTGGATTAATCCAATACAATATATTGCATTCTGCAAGGTCAGACCTTATTTGTTGCTGAAATACTGTTTGCTACCCTGTAAAAATATCACAAAGAGTAAAGTTGAGGCCTTGATTCCATTCTGCTGATTAATCCTGGTTTTAGCATATCCCAAATTTTAGTCTGCACCTCGAATAGAAGAAGGTGATGCAGTGTAAAGAACTGTCACCCTTTATTTTAGCATCAGGTGCCTTGTAAATGCATCAGCTGAACCGTGTGGAGTCTCCTAGTGTTTATAATGTAGGTTCGAGCATTGTGCAGACTGGATCCGCTGAAAAATGCAGCCCATTTTGTGGTGTGGAGACTGCAACTAAAATGCATGAGACCTTAAAGGGGCAGCACTGCATAGATACTGTCATATCACTTTGTTTCATCCTTTCAGCAAGAACTGTACACACATGTATAAATTAAAGCACATCCTTGTGCTGTAATTTCCTTGCTCTTTGTGTACTAATATTTTTACACTCTAACACACTTTCTCACAGAAGCCCCTCATTTCTTATCTGTGTTCTCGTGTCAGTTAGTCAGTGGGTTTGAGAATTCTAAATGAAACCCATTAGAAAGCAGGTGGGCACTAACTCTGTAAGATTGAACAACTACCAGTTTTTGATCGGTAATTCCAAACTGAACTACTGAGTAAGAAGTAGGAGACAAAGCGCTTCAGTAAGAAACTGACTGTAAACTGAATAGGATAGAAATCCCATGGAAACGTATACTGCAAAAAAAATTATTTATTTATCATTCACACATAGGCTGGTTAATTATTCTTGGTGGCTAAACTGTTCCTTTTACTCAGGGTATTGACTGCAACTTTTTGTAAACTAACAACTTGCAGAGTTTTTTTAACGATAAGCATGGACTGTCCAACAACCACCTGAGCTCTCATTTTCTGGCTGCCCCCTGAGCTTTTTTTTCCTGATGGACATCAACACTCCCATCCAACATTGTAAAGGATCCTATTAAACTGTAGCTAAGGTCATGAGGTAATAAGGCAGAAATAACATGTTATAGTCAGTGATAACTGGGCTTGATGGGAAAGTGCAGAACTTCTAATGAGATCTAACAAGTTCTACCAGAGAGATGGAGCGTGAGAAAGGATTGCCCAAGGCAGTTTATGGATCAGTCCTGGAACCACTGGGAAACCTCAAAGCACTGTTTAGCATATGAAAGAACTAGGGATATGTATTCATAAATATTACTCTGTGTTTGCTATATGTAATGGGAGTGGAAAGTGAGGACACAGCTGGACAATGATTGGAATCAGTTTTCCAAGGTGAGAAGTCAGGACCTTTCTGCTTCATTCTTGTAAGCCCTTCAGTAGACAACTGAGCCTGAGTTTCTGCCACTTTAAATCAAAGAAATGGCAGGTAGTAGCTTCACTTGCTATTGCCTTTAATAGTACACATAACATTGAGGGTTATTTATCAAAGTGAGAATTCGACCGTCAAAAGTAAATTCTCATCACTTCGGGTGGCTACGCTCTGATACGCTATTTATTCACCAAACAGAAAATTCCCATAGCAAAATTGCAACCGTGTCAGGATTCCCATAGTGAAGTTGTGACTGCGTCAGTAGCCGTCTATTGTGTTATGCGCATCACACCTTTATGTGACAGTTCAGACTTTGATAAATAACACCCTCATGACTGGCATGTCACAACATGCGCATTTAAAAGGGTGCAGGAATTAGGCTTGGACTGCAGTGATGTGTAGGGAACTCTGGGGTGACCTTTAATATCCTTATAAACTACAGAAGGGGGAACATTATCCTTTATAATACACATGGCCACAGGCCGAGTTATACAGGCAACTCCGGGGTGACTATTAATATCCTTATAAACTACAGAAGGGGGAACATTATCCTTTATAACACACATGGCCACAGGCCGAATTATACAGGGAACTCCGAGGTGACCATTAATATCCTTATAAACTACAGAAGGGGGAACATTTTTTAAATAACGGTGTTTCAAAATAAAATACACTTATGCCCTGAAACCTGTTTTACCACTTTTCTAGATTTAGCTCGCATTTGCTTGTGCCATTTTATCATCCAGAATACTTTAGTTTTAGGTTGTAGTGTTATACTGTATCTTGTTCATAAACACAGAAGAACCAGTTGATGATAAATTTGTTCTCTTACTTCAGTGATGCCCAAACTTTTTCAGCATCATATAAATATAATGCATATAAATTTGTGACATGTGTCACGGGCTGTTTCAAAGTCGCAACAAATTTTAAAGTTACAACTGCAACAATTTTACATAGTAAAATATTCCCATTATCTGTTCTCAAATAAAGTATCCCCTGTACCTATGTGCCGGCTTATTGTGTGAGGATCGCCAGGGACTGCTTGCACCTCTGCCTCCTTTGCTGTGCGGTCCGTTGGCTTGTCAGCTGGTGATCCGGTCAGCTAGTTTTGCTTCACTCCTGGTTCTGCTTCTCCCTCTTGTCTGTGTTGCGGAGTTCAGTGTAATGCGGCTATCTGCCCGCCTTCCCAAAGTCTCTTACTGCCGGAGCTCCTAGGATATGCAACTTTATTTTGGTAAAGTTGCATATCCCAGGAGCTTCTGTGGCAGGAGACTTCCAGGAGGGGGGCAGATAGCCGCATTATACTGAGCTCCGCACCAAATATCCCAGGAGCTCCAGCAGCAAGCAACTTCCAGGAGGATGGTAGATTGCTGTATTATACTGAGCTCCGCACCACATATCCCAGGAGCTCCAGCAGCAGGAGACTTCCAGGAGGCAGATAGCTGTATTATACTGAGCTCTGCACCAAAGACAAGAGGGAGAAGCAGAACTGTGAGTGAAGGAAAACTAGTTGTTGTGTAGATAGCAATGCAGGCCGGATAGCTATGCGTGCGGACCGGATATGGCCCGTGGACCATAGGTTGTGCACAACTATCTTATTTCATTTAAAATTATGCAGTGTTACCATATTTCAAAAATTGCCAAAATTGAAGCTTACATTTGCCAGGATGCCATGTGAGGTATTTAGTCACAAGACAGAACCAGTTATAGACATTTTTTTCTTAATTCCTCCTTTGTGACTGTATCACAGAAAATCCTTTGCAACTCTCTTATACTTCTTAAGAACATACAGGACTGCAAAACCCATGATCCCCTGTGACTTATTTACTCACTGGAAGGATGCAGAGGTGGTTAAAAGATAAGTAAAGGCTTGTTTTTTCAAGGAGATACTTACCAAGCAGGGTTTTACTCCCCAGCACTGCCTCCTGCTGTCTCTATCAAGCAGATCTTTTTTGTGCGAAGCTCTGCAATCCTCTTCATTTCCTGTTCCAACTCACTGAGGTGAGCATGCTCAGGAAAATTGTGATGTAAAACTGAGCATGCTCACCTCAGTGAGTTGGAACAGGAAGTGAAGAGGATTGCAGAGCTTCATCGTACAGAAGAGATTGACTTGATAGTAACAGCGGGAAAATAAATCCCAATCAGTAAGTATCTCCCCCCTCCCCTTTGCAAATCACCCCTTGACCAAACAAGTCTTTACTTATCCTTTAAGAGAAGAGATTTTTGAGAAGATGAAGCATCAACATGTTTCAAAATGTTTTTATACATGAAAGGCAAGAGATGGCTGCTTAAAATTATAATTGATAGGTGTGATATCAGAACTAGCTATTTATAAGGTTAGAATTATATTACAGGAAGTTCCATATACTTCCTGTGTTTACTGGGATATATATGTTCACATCCTTCCATCTTTCTTAGGTTGCAGAATGTACAGTGTAATCATGACACCACATGATCTAATAACACTTCACACAGCACAGGAAGCTGCCGTGCTACATGATGTAATCACTCCATGCACAGAAAGCTGCCGTGCTACATGATGTAATCACTCCATGCACAGAAAGCTGCCATGCTACATGATGTAATCACTCTATGCACAGGAAGCTGCCATGCTACATGATGTAATCACTCTATGCACAGGAAGCTGCCGTGCTACATGATGTAATCACTCCATGCACAGAAAGCTGCCGTGCTACATGATGTAATCACTCCATGCACAGGAAGCTGCCGTGCTACATGATGTAAACACACTTCACACAGCACAGGAAGCTGCCGTGCTACATGATGTAAACACACTTCACACAGCACAGGAAGCTACCGTGCTACATGATGTAATCACTCCATGCACAGAAAGCTGTTGTGCTACATGATGTAATCAGTCCATGAACAAGAAGTTGCCGTGCTACATGATGTAATCACTCCATGCACAGGAAGTTGTCATGCTACATGATATAATCACTCCATGCGCAGGAAGTTGCCATGCTACATGATGTAATCACTCCATGCACAGGAAGCTGTCATGCCACATGATGTAATCACACTGCACACGAGAAACTCTTACATTATATGATGTAATCACACTGCAGTTCTGTTGTCGTTACAGTTCTTTATTAAATCAGGTTGCACACAGAAGATTAGCCCGTAAATATTTCTAAATGTTTAATAAAAATGCCTGTTTTTTTTCAGCCTCGCAATGTGGCTGGTTTCCGGGGGACTGTTCGTTATGCATCAGTGAATGCACACAAAAATCGAGTGAGTAATAGACATTATCCTTAATAATGTATTAACTTATACAGCACTTGACCAAAACACAACCTCTTTCCTCATCCCAGAATACCCCTCACTGTGCCCCCTCCACTGTGTTACCCCTCATTGCGCCTGTGATACTCCTCACTGTGCCCCTCCGCTGTTACTCCTCATTGTGCCTGCAGTACACCTCACTGTGCCCCTCACTCTGTTATCACTCACTGTGCCTGTGTTACCCCTCACTGGCTGTGTTTTCTGCTGGCTTATGTCACTGTGTCTGCTTTACTGGTAACTGTCATTTCTCCCTGTAGGAGATGGGCCGGCATGATGACCTGTGGTCTTTATTTTATATGCTGGTGGAGTTTGCTGTTGGACAGCTGCCTTGGAGAAAGATTAAGGATAAGGTAAGTGAGAGTATGGTAGCTGCAAGTAATGTAACCTGGTCCCTTTGTTTTATATGATTAGCAGCTGAGGATTTATGAATCTTCTGCTGTGATGACTCATAGTCCAATGCGTTTATGTAGTATAATAGAATTTATCCGGGTAAAGCAGTTAAAGTACAAAATAGTGGGAGACCAGCACTTTACTACAAACACAGTTCATCTGTAGTAGTGAACAAGATCCCTGGTAGGAGGGTACTGTAGGTGCAGGGAGCGCTGGATAGGAGGGTACTGTAGGTGCAGGGAGCGCTGGATAGGAGGGTACTGTAGGTGCAGGGAGCGCTGGGTATTAGGTTTCTGTAGGTGCAGAGAGCGCTTGATAGGAGTGTACTGTTAGAGCTGGATAGGAGGGTAATGTAGTTGAGTGGAGGGTTGAATAGGAGGGTACTGTAGGTTCAGGGAGCACTGGGTAGGAGGGTACTGTAGGTGCAGGGAGGGCTGGGTAAGAGGGTACTATGAGCAGAGAGGGCTGAGTAAGATGGTGCTGTAGGTGCAGGGAGGGCTGGGTAACATTATACTGTAAGTGCAGGGAGTACTGGGTAGGAGGGTACTGTAGGTGCAGGGAAGGCTGGGTAAGATGGTGCTGTAGGCATAGGGAGGGCTGAGTAAGATGGTGCTGTAGGTGCAGGGAGTACTGGGTATGAGGGTACTGTAGGTGTAGTGAGTACTGTGTAGGATGCACATAGTAATTATCCTACATATTTGCAGTGTGTAAGGAAAGAGTAATTCCCTGTATTGTCTTGAGTTAAATGACCACCTCATGTACACATGTCCACTTCATGACCACCTCATGTGCACATGCCATGGGGTATAGATGGGAGTAACACAGTTGTTTGTCTTTTATTGCCCAGGAGCAGGTGGGAATGATTAAGGAGAAGTATGATCATCGTATGCTACTGAAGCACATGCCTTCTGACTTCCACTTATTTCTGGAGCACATTTCCACTCTGGATTACTTCACCAAACCAGATTACCAGGTATGCCCCAAATCTATCCCTCTACCCACTGTACTCACTGGTTAATGTATGGTCCCCCACAATGTGAACAGAAAGACTACAGAACTGTACAATAGCATTCTGCCCCTATCCTGGGCATGCTCACAATCAGTTAGGTGCTGTGCGTGAGTGCACTCAAAATATAGTTAATGAGTAAGTTAGGTGCTGGGCATGAGCACACTCAGGGGGTTATTCACTAAGGTGCGAATTCAACTGTCGAATTCACAAACAGCAGACTCCCATAGCAAATCTGCTACAATTTCCCAATTGTAAAGTCGTGACAATTTTTTAATGTTAAGATTGCGACAATTTTCCCATAATAAAGTCATGACTGCGACAATAGTTTCATTATAAAGACACAACTGCGACAGTAGCAGCCTATTGCAACTGTCTTTATCTGGCGAATTCGCAAATATACACAACAATTCAGACTTTAGTGAATAGCGCCCTCAGGAAGTGTTCCTGCATAGGTAAATTTATATACATTGGCGTTGGGAGTGTTTCCGCGTTGGTAGATTTATATACGTTGACGTTGGGAGTGTTTCCGTGTAGTTACATTTATTTATGTTGGCGTTTGGAGTGTTTCCCATAGGTCGATATACACTCACCGGCCACTTTATTAGGTATACCATGCTAGTAACGGGTTGGACCCCCTT
>WMED01027083.1:0-10692 GCA_019650415.1 Pipa parva | reverse complement strand
AGGGGGCTTTACTTACCCCATCCAAATGTATCGTGGCTCCCATCCTCTGCCTGCTTCTCTCGTTGCAGGCTGTGTAAATAAAAGCCGGAAGCTCTGATTTGAGCTCTCACGGCCTTCTACTGACTCATGTGACCGATCGGGTCACATGAGTCAGTCATGGAGCGCGACGGCATTTAGCAAGGGGGCGCCGGTGCGTGCGCCCCCTTGCTAACTGCGCCCATGGCAACCGCCCAATTCGCCCATACGGCGAACCGGCACTGGCTGCGACTGACAAATTTTAAAGTTAAAACTGCGACAATTTTCCATAGTAAATTCGCGACTGCAACAATAATCTCATTATAAAGACCTGACTGCGACAGTAACAGTCTATTGTGACTGTCTTTAGCTGGCGAATTCACACTTTTATGCACCAATTCGGACTTCGGAATTCGGGCTGCGGGCCAGATAGCACCGCGTCGCAGGCCGCATATGGCCCACGGGCCATAGGTTGAGCATCACTGATTTAAAAGATTGGTGAATACAATCACAACTACTCTCGCAGAACTTGTAACAATATTCCCAAAGGTGAGAAAAAAAAAACAAACATATCTCTGTTTCCTTGATAATAACAGCCTCTCTTTATTATATCAAGTTTTTTATATCAAGTTTTTATTTAACCATCCTGGGGCAGATCAATCAATCGATGCTTGTGCAGGAACCAGTGAAAATCAAATAGGAAAAAACTAATTATGATGAAAATGGCTATTTCAATTATTTTGATTCAGTTCTGAAAACTTTTCCCGAGATTTTGCTCTTTGATAAATATGTCCGTTATAAGCGTATATCAGCACAAGGACATGGTTATAAAAAGCTAAACATGCAGTTCTCTGTTTTCTTGAGACAAATGGCAGGTAGATGCCATAATGACAGTAAAACAACCACCCCATAATCAGATGAATTCTCCCTAGTAAAAGGCAAGTTATCATAAGCTAAAGGTTATTAAAGCAATGCAAGCTTTAACAATGAGTAATAATTTTAAATATTAGATGGGCGGCACAACAAAGCAGTGCCCTGCATTCCCTGAGTTTGAGTGAAACTCATCTGGACCCCCGACTACTTGAGTACTGCAGCGCTCTCCTTTAGATAAGGAGCACCCCGCTGTTGGGTGCAGGCCTCTCTGCCTGCTTGAAGCCCAGTAAGCTAGGGCTTGCAGTGACCCTATTAGAATAGTGGCGCCTATAGCCGTATATAGTGGATTGTTTCTGTAGATATTATTGCAAAGGTAAAAGAAGGTGCTACATGAGAAAGCAGATTTGTATACTAGCTCCAGCTAAGTCTGGTAACTGCCATGGACTGATTCACCTATGTATAAACTGATATATACATTTAGAGGCGAGTAATTTTTCTCCATACACTTCACATTTCTTTTTTTCAGAAGAATAAAAGGAGCGCACCGCACATTTTCACCTCCAGCTACTGAGAATGAATTCATGTAGTGATGTGCTTCATGGCATAAAGAAATCTACAAATATATTTGGATATGAATTTTGACATACAGTTATAGGAACAGCCACCAGCAATTCTCTAACAAGGCTACATTGCTCTTGTGATATTGTATTCTGTATATTTCTTTTAAATTAAATAAGAACCCCTATCAAAGAAAGTCCCTATGTAGACAGTTAAAAAGCTCAATGTGATTAAGATGCATACTACAAATAGACATATCTTTATATACAGCCAGGCGATAACAGCTGAAAATATGTCTGCCTTGTAGCATGGGAATTTTATAGATGTTAAAAGGACAAAATCGCTAAAGTATTCATTTAAAACTAAACAGCTTTTAAAGAAACAGTCCATCTCCAAAAGTTATTTGGCTACCTAAATATCATAGAGAGGTTATCTACATGCTTGAGAATTGTAAAATGTCAAATATTCAATTCCAAACTGGTCATCAATAAACCTGCCGTCAAGATTAGATACATGAAACTAACAAATACAAATATTTATGTCAACACTGTCGTACAATCTTTCTATGCGTCTCTGGATAAAGGATTAATATGGTAAATTTAATATCAGGTTAGCAGATCTGCTATTAGGTCTGCAGATAGCAAAGCAATTGAATATAAATTAGATGCAGTCACTGGACCCTTGTTAAATGCCTCAGTTTCCAAATACAGCTGCTTATATGAGAATATTCCACTTTAGTTAAGGAACATTGAATATGCGCTGTGCCTTTAGCGCGGGTTCTTTAAGGGCTATGCATAAGGTAAATCATTTATAACCTAAATTTTTCTTGGGCATTAGCTCTCCTTTACCAGCTTTTAGAACACATGCCATTTTTCAGCAACGAGACATAATCCTTACTAAATCGTGCCATCGAAAAAATCATTTGTTCAATTTCCTTATATTATTAATTCCAGTTTCTGTAGGTCCCTAAGTAAGTCAAAGTAAAAACGAGGTTGATTTTAAACGTGGATACATTTTATTTCTATTTAAAATGGCAAGACTAGTTAAATTCCAAATTCAGAACTGTCTCTCCTCACATTCATACTATCAGCAAAGTTGACTTTGGCTGAAGCAGTGCTACAAGTCTAGCAGGAAATGTCTTTATTCTCATACATTTCTTCAATTCTTTATGTGACAATGTTCTTGGCTAGACACTCCATTGCGATAGGCACTTTGTTTGGCTGAAGCAGCGCTACAAGTCTAGCAGGAAATGTCTTTATTCTCATACATTTCTTCAATTCTTTTTATGTGACGATGTTCTTGGCTAGACACTCCATTGCGATAGGCACTTTGTTGCAGCAAATTGCCACTTATAGGGTTCAAAGTTTGGCATATAGCAAAATGTCCTACATTTTTTAACTTAATATTCTGTAAGGGAAGAATAGTCTTTATTGTTTTATTTTATGCAGTACCACATACAAAACTGTCGCATATGTTTAAGATACTGGGATGTGAAAAGAAGTTTGTTCTTGGTTTAAAAACTGTCAGAGTGACAAATATTCATTATACATTATTATTATATATATATTATAACAGCCTTAGGCGGTAAGTGTTCCACTAGGTCATCTATCAGCTCATTTCTCTTCAATCCTTTATGATATAACCAACCACTATTTGTCTGCCTCATCATTGCTAAATTAATGGTTTTTTGCAGTATATGCTATTGGTTCATTTCCATCCCTCTTTAATGTACACTCTGCTTCATCTGAAAAACTCTTTCACTCTTAAAGTAGAACTAAAGCTAAAAAAAAAAAAGAAATATTAAAAACTTACCTTATATTAAGTATATTAAGTTCCACCGTTGCAGTCACAGCTTCATCTGGACTGTAATTTGTCTTCACCGAGACAGAGCTCACAGCCCTTCAGCTGACACAGGAGCCAGCGCGATGCTCCACCCACTTATCAAATCAGCGGTGCAAATGGGTTTCAACGTCATCACGTTCATTGCGGGGCCAATGAGAATGCTCTCCTCAATGAGCACGATGATGTTGAAAGCCATTTCCATACACCGGCAGAGCTTCATGCTGGCTCCTGTGTCATTTAAAGCACTGTGAGCTCTGCCTCGGTGAAGACAATTTACAGTCCAGATGAAGCTGTGACTGCAACGGTGGAGCTTAATATAAGGTAAGTTTTTAATATCTCTATTTTTTTTAGCTTTATTTCTCCTTTAACAGCTTTCCTCTTCCTCTTCAGCAATTCAGTTTGGAATCTTAAACTAAGGAACGGACTATAAAAGCTTTAGAATTCTGGGAAACCAATCCAAATCTTTCAGGTGTGCGTTATCAGCGACTTGCTGTCCACCTGCAGATTTTTCTTAATCCTCCTGATGAGGTCAGTGATTTGAAAATCCAAACTTACCCTCTGAAGAGGAAGTGATGAAGAACGTGGGCTCTTTAAGTGGCTATAAATGCAAACTAAGAAAAAGTTAATGATATACACAGCTTTAATAGAAACGGCTAGTTGAGCAAACAGGTTTTTTTTTTGACAATTGGACTAATTTTTTAATCTAACATTGCGGATGGTTTTAGTATGATTCCCAACCTCATTCCCTTCCGCAAATATCAGCTCTGGCTGGTAACTTTATATTACCCAGAATGCCATGTTTCATAGTTAAAAGTGGTAGACCTTTTTAAGGCCTGTAATGATTATAGCACAGCAGAAGGGAGGAAACAGGGGAAGAGAAGATTTTCTTCTCAAAATGAGAACAATTTAAACAAGTAAATGTATATTTCTCAATTGAGGAAAAACTACAACTTGATCCCATGCTACTTTCGCCTGTAAGGCGGGTTATATAATATAGACTTTAAGCTGTTTGCTAGAAGAAATACTTTCTATTTCATGCTATGAAATCTTAGCACTATTGCCTGCATTTATTCAATCCTAAGTGTATAAATGATCCTCTTCAACACGAGAGTTGGATGCGTTGTATACAAAGTATATCCAGATGTTCCCGGAAACAAAAATAAAGAGTGAATTTAACCCAAAAAAACAGCAATTTAAATGGGGCAATTTAGAGACCGGAAGTAAGGTAGAAAAAAAACATTACTATATATGCAATAAGGTTGTTACCCATAATATCATTCACACGTTACAGTGAATGCTTCACAGACTATAGGATCGGATACTTGTTTCAGAGCAGAAGAGACGCTTCTAAAACTTCAGGGAGTAAAATAAAAACACATTTCATATAGACAGGAGCAAAGTAAGATTAAAAATGACTTTATGTGAAAGAAGGTAGTAGGTTGTATTGGTGTACAGCTGGGAGTACAGTAGACATCTAGAAATATATAATAATAAATAATAAAGCTGATGTCCAAAAACATCTCAAAATCTGTCTTTGAATTCTGCATATAGCAACCCACCCAAGCAAAATAAATTGTGAACTACACTGTTAATGAACAATACAGAGAAACTAGGTCAATTTATAACTCCTGAAACTCTAAGCTAGAGGAGGTAAAGTACTTCAGCAACAGTAGCATTCAGATACCAGTATGGGACCTATATCAAACTCTACACTGGGCCCCCACCTCTGTAATGTTTCAGGGACCTACCTGATTTTACAAATATAGGGGCATCTCTGGGACTTTTCTACCATAGGCCTGGAAGCAGCTGTCTTCCCCGCCTATACAATATTGACATTAAAGGGGAAGTATAGTCAGATTATATCTTTACATATGCAGTACTATATCTTAGTGAGAAGTGTTTCTCCCCAGTAGATGTTTCATGTGATGCAGAATAATTGAGTAGGCAGCACTGATAAACTCCTGCACCAGGAAATGTGTGTGACGTGTACTGGCCAGTTTTCCATGAAAAGGTTCCCTCCCCCAGAAATTTTTGCCCTACTTACTACTTAGCACATGTGCACAAGTCAGCTTTCCCTCTGTAATCTCCTGCATTCCAACTTAATTTAGGCCGCAAAAAGGTCAGCACACTGCTTAACCAATAGCAGTCAGGCAGCTTTTTCATCTTATGTTGCCTGACTTGCAGAACAGAAAGAGGAGGGGGAGAGGAAAATGTCAACTCTCAGGAAAACTAATTAAGGGAAACAAAGAACAAGTATTATTTCCTCCCTAAATGTTTTTTAACCATTTGTGCCAGCAATTGGCTTGGTATAAAGGAGTTTTATGTGTATGTGTGCTGTTATATCAACTCTCAGGAAAACTAATTAAGAGGAGGGGGAGAGGGAGAGGAAAATGCCAACTCTCAGGAAAACTAATTAAGGGAAACAAACTGCAAGTATTATTTATTTCCTAAACATTTTTTAACTATTTGTATCAGCAATTAGTTTAGTATAAAGGAGTTTTTTAATGTATGTGTGCAGTTATATCAGCACTATAGTGCCTCTTTAATGTGAGAAAGTAAATATAGGTAATGCTACAATACTGAGCATAAAAATCATTATAAACCCAAGATTAGATTCATTTAGTTTAAGTGTAAGAGGAGACTATAATAAACAGTTACCACATTCTTTTAACTTTTAATTTTATTTTTTTAAACACTTATAATGCTGTCATGTGTGATTAAATCTACCATTCTTCAACAGCAAACTTTAACTATATATATATATATATATATATATATATATATATAAAAAAACTTATCACAATATTTCAATATACAATATAATGTTAAGAGACCCAGTACCTAAGAATTAAAAAACAATCCTGTGTATGCCAGATGTACTTAAGGCCTAGATGTGAGGTTTAGGGGGTGATCATTAAGTTGTATGCCAAGTATTTTTTATTTCTACACTGCAGTTAAGTACTACAGGGCTATGTAGGTACAGTGTTTGCCCAATGACCTTTTCCCTCCTCTTATCTTAAAGAATCAGTCCAGTCTTCAATAGTTATTTCCCCATCAAACTGCCAATGTTAAATACACGATTTTGCAATATTACTCATCTTTCTAGTCATTCAACTGCACTACTATGGCTTAAACCATTTTTGGGCAATATAATTTTATCCTTTATCACCTATGTCCACTTCAGTTTGGAATTATTTGAAAATGGCATCATCCACATTTTTAAGAATTCTGTAATAAAAGAAAACAGAAAGAAGCAGGTGGATGGCGTTCATTGTGAGACGCCAAACCTGCACATTCTGATTGGTTATTCAGTTTTTAGTCAAGCATCAGATTTTGAACTGAACTGAAATACGTAATTGACAGGGAAAAAAAGAATGGATGTAAACTGAAAATAATTAAAATCAGTAAATAATATAGATTGCAAAAAAGTTTATCATCAACAGTGACTTTTAGTGACTAAACTGTTTGTTAAAGGGTGAAGAGTTATTTATAGTGGATTGTGGTCAATGTTTAGAATGTAGGACATGTGGTGCAGAACCTTCTTCCTGTTAACATAATTCTAGCGCATTAAGGGCCTGGCTGACCAAAGAGTGAATTCACTTGTCCGAACCACAATGCTACAATTCCAGTCACATTACCAAAATAGCTGCAAATTCACTTCTCATTACTAAGTGTTAAATAGACTTATTGAACAAAAATCAGTCATTGCTGTCAGATGCGTTACGTGGCATAGTCAGTTGGATATCACAGAGTTTGCTCAATAAGCGAACATGGGAAAGTGGCGCATAGATGCAAATTCAGAGCTTTACGCAACTATTTGGCCTTTAGTCAATAAGGCCCTTCGTTAAGGGGAGGAAATTAGGTTTTGGGCTAATTTGGTTGTTGAAGGAAGGGTCAATATGACAATTCCAAATGAATTGATATAGATGGGGGATTTGTGTGTGTGCAATGGTTTTAGCAGGGGCGGTTCTGGCCCTATTGACGCCCTGGGTGAACCATCCCTTGACCTCCCCCCCTGCTCCACGACACCCCCCTGCCCCATGCTCCCCACTCACCTCCTCCAGCGTTCCAGCGACACACCTCCTCTAAGCGCTTCATGACAATGAGGTAAGTTGAATGCAACGGTGTTCCTTAGATGTTTTGGGTCTTGCCAGCAGCTGCCGAATACAGCCAACAAGACCCGAAGCAGCCAAGGAGTGCTGTTGCATTCAACTTACCTTATTGTGGAGAAGCGCTTAGAGGAGGTGCGTCGCTGAAACGCTGGAGGAGGTGAGTTTAGCTATGGGCGATGTGGGCGACAACACCCCTCAAATAGATTGCGCCCTGGGCAGTCGCCCACATCGCCCATTGGTAGAACCAGCCCTGGGTTTTAGGTTAGGTCATTGAATACATTTTAATAGAATTGTTATCATACGGTTGTTTATGGTAGGTTCTAAGCGTCTACTGTTTCTTGCTGTAGAAAACCAGACCCTCCTGAGGACTAATAAATTATGCAACATCTTAAATAATAATGTGTCTCAAAAATAATTCATGCTTTTAACAGCAGAAACTTCTTTTCACTTATTTAAAGCTAGCACACAATGACTGAACGCAAAACAAGAGGAAGCTAGGGCCTTTCAGATGTCGCTAAACTACAGGACGTCGTGTCAGCGGTTGAAGTTAGTAAGAGTAGTATAGTTCATTAGCAAGTCTGACGCTCCATGTTCATATTCTCTAAATAACCAATAAAAATTGGGCGGCGCTTTATATAAATATTCCTTAAGCTCCAGCACTCCAAAAGTTTTTTGTAAAAACAAACGTTGGGCGGCGCTTTATATAGCACAATATGTTACATTTTTACTAAGGTACACAGCTATAACATTAAAAAATATATAAATATGAGAGAATTATTCTACAAAGTAATTAATTTCAGTGATTTAGGAGAAGACAGAAAATAGAAAAAAATATTATATATATATATACACACAGATACATACAGGGAATAACTCAAGTGTTATTGAGAAACACAAAAGTGCTGATATATAATTACTGATATCAACACACCTGCAAACCAAGTAACTCGTGATTTCCCCCAGCTTACCCTCCGCTATTTATTATTTACATAGAATAGGGTACCTATTTTGCAAGACATATGTGCTTTGGAAAGGGGGAGGGTTGCTTTTATCCTGGTAACATTAGAAAACATCATTAAAATGTGTTTAAAGCTGTCTCCATCACTGTGAGCCTCACAAAATAATGCAGATTCTCAAGGAACTGATCCGGAGCAAAAGAGTCTTGACAATTGATGAGCTACAAGGAATATCTAAATGTAATTTACATTTCTGTGAATATAAATAGCAAAGTGTACATAAATCCCAATTAGTGTATAGTTCCTGCATGTGTTTCCAAAATAATTGCAATATCTGTCACCAAGATCTTTCTGTATCTAGCAATGACGATGTAGCATTGTTTAGACTGCATTTTATAATACAGCCTTGTCGCCAGTTTCTCTGGATGGAATATTCTCAAGTGCTGCAAAATACTGAACCTGTATACAGCTAGAGAGCAGTAAAGACAGAATGGCCAATCTGACAAAATGGATTAAAGACAGAATGGCCAATCTGACAAAATGGATTAAAGACAGAATGGCCAATATGACAAGTTGGATGTTTACAGTAGAATCATTACATGCAGCACAGGAACTATGGGTAGTGCTGCACAGCTATGTATCATGGGTAGTGCTGCGCAGCTATGTATCATGGGTAGTGCTGCGCAGCTATGTATCATGGGTAGTGTTGTTCAGCTATGTATCATGGGTAGTGTTGTTCAGCTATGTATCATGGGTAGTGTTGTTCAGCTATGTATAATGGGTAGTGTTGTACAGCTATGTATCATGGGTAGTGTTGTGCAGCTATGTATCATGGGTAGTGTTGTACAGCTATGTATCATGGGTAGTGTTGTACAGCTATGTATTCCCAGTAGAAGTAACACTGAACTTCTGTGCTTACAGCACACACACAATTTAACAAAAGTATGTGTGGTGAGTACAAGTAATGAGTATATCAAACAAAGCAGGATTAACAAACATTTTGTAAGTCATATGGAGAATAATGGGGGGTCTTTCAGACATTGGGGGCAAACTTGCAGCTGTGACACATCTGATTGGCAAGTTACACAATACACAAAGACTAAATAAAAAAGGTTAGACTATCACTGTTTTCTTGCCTTGTACCCCTCTCATTACATAGTAACATAGTAACAAAGTTTAGATTACTTTCAGCTTATTTAAGAGGTTTGGACGCCATTGATTATTTAGCCTGTTATAAGAGGATGTTTTCTCTTCCATGTGAAAAAGGTAATTAATATGTCCAATAAGGTGAGGGTGATTTGAACTCTGCTGCTTCACGGTGCAACAACAATTACAGTTGATTATTCCACGACACCTCTGGCTTATGAATAAAAGGCAGTTATAAGACAGATGTTTACTGGCCATTCCAGGCGTAAGATGGGATCATTTCATGGAAATCAGGCTATTGTAGAAGACGCATGACCCATATCATTTAGATTGGACTCTCAGAAATACCGGTGGCCTTTCTCTCCGCACATGTTTATTGACCCCATCTCTAACAGGAGACACTTCACACTATACACAACCCCTTTTTACTCTAGTCATTTCACAAATTAACTCCTTCATTACTGCACAGGAGCCAAGACCGTCTATCCAAGTAGCCAAGCCTAGACTGATTATACAAAGAAGATCAGGCATCTTACAAAGGGGTCAATCCTATACTGTTTTACTAACTACCCACCATACAAATACCCTGTTATCAGTTTGTTGCTTCCACTGCCTAAACTAGGACGGCATTTTCTACTGGGTAAAATATACATTGTACATACAGGAATCCAACCTATATATATAATAATAAAGTGCATTGTCTAGATAAGGTCCAGACTTAATCAAGCCTATTGAATGGATAAGACATATAATGCCTGTACTAAACCATACAGCAAGCACTGGATGCCACTACATGAGGCTAGTGTGAGAGATATAGTATAACACTAGCCAACTCTTCCCCATACAAGGAACCACAAGACTGACCAAATTACACAGTCATTGCCTGATTTTTATCCAGTAAAATGAATCCTGGGACTGGAGACCCCCAGCCAAATGTCCATTTAGACTACAGCTATTATTAAATGGCTACAGTCACATAAATAAGCTGTATAAATGTACCAGGTAGTGGCTAATTGCATTAACAGCATAGTTCACTATAGCAGCAAAATAAAACCTTATTGACAAATCTCCCATTGAACGTGCAGCAGTTCAGTACAAGTCCCTGGAATAAGGAATAGAGAAGCGCTCCGCTTACCTGAGGATGGCGCTGTCCCCTTGCCGAACCGTCACGTTGTCCATGGCTTTAGGGA
>WMED01027081.1:599-10692 GCA_019650415.1 Pipa parva | reverse complement strand
TGGGGCACTATGGGGGGAAACGGCTGCACTGCATGGGGCACTATGGGGGGAAACTGCTGCACTGCATGGGGCACTGTGGGTGAGAAATTTTTACACTGTGAGGGGCACAGTGGAGGGGAGACTGCTGGTGAGGACACATTTTAGCATTGTCATTTAGGGCAGCATTAATCTTTGCCTTGGCACTAAGACAGACACACACAAAGAGGGAGAATATATATTTCTCTTTGGTAAAATATTATTTGACTGATTTGGTGTTCTGCACATGCTTGGGAAGCACAGGAGAGGGGGTACTGGGCTACAGCAGAGCTGGGGGCTAGGAAAGTGAGGGGGTCAGGGGGGGCGCTGTCCTGATTGGGGGAGGGGCTGTCCAGGACCTAGAGCACCATGAAACCTTTTCCCAGCTCTGCTTTGACAACATAACTGCACTTAATTCCTCAGATTCCTTTACAGGGATTTTTTGCTATGCTCCACTCTTTTTTATTCTTTTACACGTTGTCAGGGGAATGTATCAACAGTAGTGAACTTTACAGAGGTCTAGTGATCTCTATGACTTATCTTCATATTTAAAAGTTTTGTATCCACCATGTGATTTATCTGCAGCTGAAGGCTTCCTTGCCGGCCGCCTTTATCATGCTCCTGCTTTGCTTTCAGTTTTGCCAGTTCTTTCTGAATCCCTTGCCACCTGCAGGGTAACAATCACAGCATCTCTATAGCATATACTTTATTTACAGTGCAGCATGACAATCAGCAAGCGTCTCTTTCTTCTGCTGCGCCTTCACAGAAACATGACTCTATCCAGTCTCCTTCTGCATGTTTATTTATGGGTTTCCAAGTATGTTTCCTGTGGGATTCTCAGACTGTTAATGATAAATTAAAATAATTATTCATTGTAAAAGCCAATATCATCTTTTATTTGAATTACAAAGGATGTTTCCATGTCTGAAAACCCATTTAATTGACAAGTAAAGCCTTAGAAAGATTTAGCCCTGTAATAATGTACATTAAGCATTGGATTTACCCGTTTAAAGATGTTCCAACCTTTGTCACTTATGATCTATGCCTCAAAATGGTCCTATCTAACATTGTTAAGCTTCTCTGAAAAATAGTTTTAATGCAATGCTTTTAGCTAATCACAGTGAAGGGTTTAGGTTTACTATGTTTTTCTTTTTCCAATGTAATTTATTTGGTTTGTATTTATTAACCGTCTGAGCAAGTCCCCTATGTGCGAGTGAACTGGCTAAGAGCTACAAGTCTGCCTGATTGTAGAATAGTGCGAGTGAACTGGCTAAGAGCTACAAGTCTATAATGTAAAAGTGAGGTACTCACCGCTCGATCCCCGGTAGCAGAAAGCCAATCTCTAGGTGCTCCGGAGTAAACGGACGTCTTTGCATGGAAAATTAAACAATGATGTACTCCAGCACTCCTGATAGTGTAAACGAGTTTTTTCTTTATTAGAACCTCATTAAAACAGGATAAAATCAAACATGGCAGTGCCTACGCGTTTCGCGCGTCAAGGCGCTTAATCATGGCATACATAAATGTTAAAAAGTACTTACTTAAATATCACTTCTTACCCACTTCCGGGTATCGCCCGATTGGACCATGCTGAGCACAAGTTCTAGATTGCCACCAATAAAATCGTGTATAGGATGTGGTTGTGGGACGTATATGGCCGCTGTTCGTCCCCATAAGTCATGTGTTCATGGCTAAGCGTATCGCGGTCTCTGTAGCACAGGGAAAATCTCAAAAGGCATATATTGGCCCCCCTGTGTCATGTGATCATGTGCTGGCTGAAACCAATAGTAAAGATGGCAGAAACCGGCCATGATTAAGTGCCTTGACGCGCGAAACGCGTAGGCACTGCCATGTTTGATTTTATCCTGTTTTAATGAGGTTCTAATAAAGAAAAAACTCATTTACACTATCAGGAGTGCTGGAGTACATCATTGTTTAAAGAGCTACAAGTCTGCCTGATTGTAGAATAGTGCAAGCAATGTATCCAAAAATATTATTTATTCTAATATAGCACCACTATTTTACGCAGCGCTTTACAGAGATTCATCATTCACTTCAGTCCCTGCCCCATGGAGCTTACAATCTAGTTTTCCCTATTTTGTCACACACAGATGTATGTTTTTGGATTGTGGGAGGAAACCGGAGTGCCCGGAGGAAACCCACGCAAGTGTGGGAGAACATACAAACTCCATGCAGATGAAGTCCAGGTTGGAATTGAACCTAGGACCTCAGCGCTGCAAGGCAGCAGTGATAAACTGAGCCACCGCACTGCCCATAAGCAAAAAAATAAGCAAAAAAGTTTTTTACCCACCCTCCCAACCATCCATAAGGGAGGAGCCCCTGTAATGTTGTGCAGTCTTTGATCTAATCCACAAACACTTGGGAGTCTCATTGTCAAAAGGGTGAATTCACCTTGCTACAAGTTACATTACCAAAATAGACATGAATTCACTTCTCACTACTGACTAAGTGGAGAATGCACTTGTAAAACAAGCTGACTGCGGTAATAGCTGTCGCATGCGGAGTGAGGCGAATTCGACAAGTGAAGGGCAGTGATGTTAGTCTCACCATATCCCAGTAACTGTATTCTGTGAATATTCTAATTCTATGTCACCTTGTCCCTAGGTCATGTTGTCACAGTCATCATTGTCAATTTTGACTGAATAGTCATCTTGCGCAACACTGGAGCCCAGCCATCACCCCTCCAATTTGCCACTTTGAAATTGTGATGTCAAACAGGTGAATTCGGTCACATATGCTACTTTGACACACACCGCAGCTTAGTCAATAGTAGAAGTACCTGTGCACGTGCGCGCAAAGTGATGCGAAGTGCCCTGTAAGTTTGTGACTATCGTAGAAGTCCAAATTGGTTGCATATTCTCAACTTTGCAGAGCCTGCTCAATAAGTGAACATAGGGAGGTGGCGAATAGATGTGAATTCAGACCTCCACACGACTATTCAGACTTTTGAGAATGAGGCCCTTTGTGCGTGTTTCTTTTTTGAAATGCATTTTGCAAGCAATCTATACCTGTAAAAGTGCTATAATTAAAACCCTTAAGTTCTTCCGCTAATAGACTTGGGTATGGCAGGAGATATCAGTGAGGATGAAAGCACAAAAATCAGGAACAGGAGTTGAACATGGCTCTGCTGATTAACATTTAATCAAACTGATCTGGTTACGTCAATTGAGACTGACTTTTTTATTATTATTTTTTATTTTTACACGGAGTGGCAGCTAGCCAGTTTTAACATGCTTCCCAAGTCACTATTCAAAATCAACATTAGCGTCATTGAGAAACAAGGCCAAGATCTGACCTCTGACAGAATCCCTCCGCCCTCTGCGGACATATATTTCCAGTAATTAACAGAAATAATTCAGGCACTTGCCCTGGAGAATGTATTTGTGTACATGTATCTTACAGTGGGAAGTTCTGGGAAGTTAAAATGAATGTATAAATATTTAAGCTTTATGTATTCATTACATTTTTTAGGCTTAGAAAACAATATTGCAATTCTAACATTCTCACGTCTTTTTTTTTTTTTAACAGGGGGACTGAGATACTAAAACATTGACGTAGTTCTAGGAAACAAGTATTCCCTAAGGCGGCTGTTATGGTTTACTTTATGCATATGCTATACAGGTAATCTGCTGGGTATGTTATCAATATTCAAAGATGGGTGTCAAAAGAATAAACAGGCTTATTTACATAGTAATTTAATAAGTACGAGGTGCTTTGTACAAGGATGTGCCAGGACAAAATCATTTTATGGGTTTAGGGCCATCACACAAACCAGGCAGATCACTGAGCTAGGCACTAGGTGGATTTTTGCCATGATGCATCTTACTGAGAAAAAAGAAATCTTTTGGACATTTACCAAACAGGGTCAATCATTTACTGGGATTTTAAAGCTATAGCAACTAATTAGTACTTGGCTATTAAAATTCTGGCGCCTCTATGCCACTGAAAGGCTGTAGATGACTGTGAAAGATAGGTATACTGATTGCAGATATTTTTGTTATTTTTTGCAAGTTAGAACTATTTGTTTTAGTGAGTGATCCTGAAATATGTCCAATTTGTAAGTAAAACATGGCAACCCAAAAACACATACTTTTAGTGAGTACCTGTGGTCCAATAACAAGAAAAACACAGCAGTGTTGTGGTAGAAGATTGGCAATGGCTTTATTAATAAAATTATTAAACCTTAAATCCAGCACTGGTGGCAGATATACTAAGTTCTTCTATGAGTCTCCAGCCACACCAGATTGTAGACTTGAGCTCAAGGCTAAAGCAGGGAGTTCCCAAATGCCGGGCCACGGACCACTACTGGTCTGCAGGCCCCTCTCCATTGGGCCACCTAATGGTGACACAAAACGCATCACCATCATGCGACTGTCAGCGTGCATTGACTCCACCCACCAGTCCGTCAAACCTTTTCTGGATTTGGGAACCAGTCCCTGATCTAGAAAAGTTTGGGGACCACTGGTTCAGCTATAATTTACCAATACAAACTTTTTCAACTCCTATTAAACCTTCCAATATAAATCTGTGTAGAGTAATATACATGTACCAAACAGACATGCACACAAATACAACAGAATTAATACCCAAGGAAAGGGTAGGTGGGTGAAACAGCAAACTGAAATCCTACCTCACACTTCAAGGTATAAATTACACATGCCGAGGAGAAAAGTGCCTAAACACCCCCCCTCCCATACTTGGCTTAAGACAAATATATGAATATATGAATTCATCTACTATCCTTAGTGATTGCAGCCCCATTGTTAAACAGGAATCATCCAGTCCCATTGTTTCCTGTTGTGCTTTAGATAATAAATCTGTGTTTCCAAAAATTTTAAATGGTGTCTAGAAAGTTTGATATTTGACTAGTTAGCTTTAAAAAATTGGACTTTTGGGCACACATCATGAATGTTTAACTATAAATGCGTTTGAGGCATTTTTATTTTTTTGGTGTAACTCTTCTTAGAAATCTGTGTATGTATGGCATGCCAGGACATCTTGGGTCACTTGTCACTTTGGCCCATGCAGAATACTAAAATTGTTTTTGCATTTGTGGTAAAAAGACTTTGAGGGTTTATTGACTAAAGTCTGAACTGAAGCGTAAAGGTGCAAATTCACCAGCTAACCACGGTCACACACTACCCAATAGACAGCTACTGTCGCAGTCGTGACTTTATTCTGGGGATATTGTCGCAGTCGCAACTTTACTACCTGAATATTGTCGCAGTTGCTATGGGAATATTGTCGCGCTCATGATTTATTATTGTTGCAGTTACGGATTTTCTATGGGAATCCGCCGTTTGAGAGTAAGACAGTCAAATTCTCACTTTAGCCAACGGCCCCCTTAAAGCAGTGCATAAATATGGAGTTTGACAAGCATTGTGAGTCACATAGCAGAAATTAATGATCCTTGCTAAATATGGAAACGTTAGTGGAATGACTAATTGTTGTTAAATCATGCTTCTACAGGGCAGTTTGCGCTTTTATAAATATGCCCCTTAACACCTTCATGTCAAAAAGGGGTTATTAACCTATTTTATTTACAACGTGCATTACACATGCTCTTTCCTAATAAAACGTAATACTTAGCCCATTCACGGCACCCTGTGTAAACCAAACAGTTTCTAATTACTATATGCGTAAATTATTTACTTCAACATAGAAAAAACATTTTATAAATGAATTCCAGGTTATTTTTTTTCTACTCTTTTTATTTTATACTAAAAACAGATGTACTATACAATCTGGTAATCATTAATGGATTTAAAGTCTCGCAACATGTTCCTGAGAAGAGAAAGTACGGTTAATATCTTGCGATAATCTTCAAAGTACTAAACTCTAGATTTGAGCTAATCCTCAATGAAGATGAATAAATCGATTTAAACATAAAGGTTCCATCTTAGCACTTCAACGCTATTAAAAATGCAAGCCTGTATCTGAAGAACTGTGTAAAACTGTTACTCCCAAACACTTTAATCACTTGAAGGTCGAATTTAATTAACTTGGAAAAGCTCGATTTCGCTTTTCCAAGTTTACTCCCGTGAGATCTTGGAAGTTTCTTGCAGTAAATATCGTGAGATTTTTTTTCAATCGTTATTTACTGACAGAAACTTTCAATCGAGTTTTTCTATCTCGATTTTTCGATAAAGAGGTGGCAATGTAAAGTATGGCTACCTTTCCATTGAAGGCAAAGAATACTCCACTGTTTGAAGAATTCGAGCTGCATTTATTCACAAAATTGGGACTGATTGTTTGAAAGACTAATTTATTTTTTAGCACTGCACCTATTTGGGTGTTTTTTTGAGTGGTTACCTTTCCATTGACAAATTCGATCGAAAAGTTTCAGACGGTAAATATCGTTTGATAATATCAAGCGATTTTTTTTTACTGCACAAACAGCCAAGATGTTCTTGGGATAAACTCGGAGAAGCGAAATTGGACTTTTCCGAGTTTATTAAATTTCACCTTTGATACACTTTTGCAATTTCAAAATACCATTTGCAAATTTTAGCCAAAAATAGAATTTGCTCACTCCAGGAAAAAATGTGCATTGGAAAGATTAAGTAGAAACATACATTGAATCAATAAGTAAATAAAAAGTCATTTAGTAAAGTGTTATTATTATTTGTAACAACAATGCACTATTAGGTATTGTTACATTGGGGCAATTGCTTAGCTCACTCCATCAAATGGTAAATCTTATTGACTACTTAACACCAGTTTTATGGAAGTCATATTGTGCAATCAGTACTATATTTTTTCCATTATTGTTTTAAAGCGCAGAAGCAGTGTTCCTTTAGAAAACTGCTACTGGGATTGCTCTATTCAGGGAAGCAGAGAGGATTGTGGTACCTGTTAAGAGAAGAATAAATTTTTAGTGTACAGAGAGCAGGGGCAGTGCTGGAGCTTAAGTCACCAGTCGGTAAACGTTTCCCCCTTGCAAATCACCCCTTGACGAGCCTTTACGTCTCCTTTTTCTGCATGCTCAAAAGCAGAATGTTAATATAAAACAGAAAGAAGAGAGGATTGCAGAGCTTGGCTGAACAGAAGAAATCAGCTTGATAGTGACAGCAGGAGGCAGCAGTAGAGAGTAAAACCCAAATCTGTAAAAATCACCCCCTAGATAAAGCAAACTTTAGTTCCCCTTGAAGTGTACTTATTTGTTCTAGTTGCAACTGCTGGCATACTGTCTTATACTGTTTTATACTGGTTTGGTATGTTAACAAAGCTGTGGCCAACATTTCTACCAATACTGGTAGTGTCCTTATTTCTGTTTCATATCGGTAGTCATGCTGCTGACTTATATGCAGATATTGACATTGCAAACTCGCTCTTTCATGAATCAGCTCCTGAATTGGAATGTCGGATTTTGAGATTGTATGCTCTGGGTTCAAAAGTTAATCCAAATACTGTATTATATTAAAGAGAAGAATTATCCTCCTTCTCAGAACATAAAGTAAATATATTAAATAGAACACGGGCCATTTTTTCATGCCTGAGACAAAATTGAAGCCAACTTCGCGCTTCTTTTAAATATTCATGATTAGAAACTTTAATGGGAAAGAAATATTCCCCATCCTGGCTGCTTTTCTATTTACCCATATCTAACCAAAGCAATAACATGGACAACGAATGAAAGACAATCAAAACGCAATTGACATCCAAATGTACTATTGCCAAGATCTTCAATTAATAGTAATCACAATTTGGATTTTTTTAACAAGCCTGTTTCTAAGGCAAAAGAGAAATGACCACTTAAAATTATTGACGGGATTATTAGAAGAGAGGGTGAACAGGTTCATGCTCAAGATGGTGTTTGGAATAAAGGCAAAATTGTCAAAAACAAAGGTGTTTCTTAGTGCTGCTAATGTGCACTTGAGGTTATTTTGAAACAAAGAAAAATAAATCTTCATTCCTTGCAATACCTTTCTTTGTCCAGGTAAAATTTCTATGCAGATGTCTCTCTTGCACCAGGAACTGTATGTTTTTTATTTACTGCATCAGAAGGTAGGCTCTTCTAGGTTTTTAAAGATGCTACTATCTCAGTCACGTCTTTATAATGAGAATACTGTCACAGTCGCGACTTTATTATGGGAAAATTGTCACAATCTTAACTTTAAAAAAATTGTCACGGATTTGCTATGGGAATCCGCTGTTTGCGAATTCAACAGTCGAACCTTGGTGAATAACCCCCTTTTCATCCTGCGATCTTAAAACTGAGCTGAAATTGTGGGAATGGTGGCCATATCAATGCCTCTATTATTATGTTATTAATATTATATTATTTATAACAAATTGTATTGCTTTGCTGAAAATAATGAACAAACACTGAGAAAATTACAAATGAGGCATTGCGTGTTACACACAGTCGCACACACACAACTACACACGGTTTCTATACAGTACGTATCTCCTAGATTTTACATATGCGTTAGTGGGTCTTATTACAATTTGTAACTTTTGATCAGAAAGAGAAAAAGACATTATCTGTGTATGCAAAATGTACTTGATATCGCCTCGTTATAGTCGTCATAACTCTCCAGTTCCGTCTCATCATTATGCGCTTTGATTTATTCATGAGGCGGTAACTAGCCCAATGGGACTGTTTGATTTAAAACATAAATTAACATCCAGACTAGATAAACAACACCTTAGTCAATTAGACTGTAAAGCAAGTAAAAAGAGGATAACAAGTAAGGGCATTTATTGCATACAGTAAATACAGGTTAACAATCTTCCAATAAAAGTAAACAAACTATACTCTCATAAATATAATATATATATGTAAGAAAATGGAAACGATAGGATGTGAGTTAATGCTAAAGATGTATTGTGCTAAGAATATGTTAATAGCTCCATCTAGTGGAGCTATGTATTCATTAAAATAAGAATCGAATGTGTTGCAACAGCTGGGAGGAGTGTTGCCCAGAATCTATAAAAGTTAGTGTCCAGGGAGTAGGAGGGGCTTTGGTTCCAGGGCCTCCACTGGGCTGGGTGAATGGTACCTTCAGGCAGCTGAAGGGATCTGGGTTCCGGTTTCAGACCACTCCAAGTGACAGCTAACTCTATACAAGAATGGGCAATATCCCTACTAGGATCACAGTCCAGCAGTCTCAAAAAGAGAGAGACCTTAGGAAACAATCCTATAAGTCTGGAGGTACCAGTACACTCTGGGGTGAAAAAGACATAAGTTCTGTTGAATCTCAGAACAGTAAGAAATCCCTATGTTATGTCCAGAGGTTGGAATACCTGCATTAAGGTAATGAGAGCTGCTCCTGGATTCCTATTGTACTCAAAGGAGAGTAACTATGAACTGAAGTTATTGTATGTACTGAACAAGTATCTGCTTAAAGTGATTGATGCGTGGAGTTCCTATTCTGTGTGTATATCAAATTTGCCGATGATACCACTGTCATCGGCCTCATCAAAAATAATGATGTATCATCTTACATGGATTAGGTTACATGTGACCTGGTGTGGTGTTAATTCGCTCTCTCTGAACTCTAAGAAAACAAAGGAACTTATCATTGACTTTAAGAAGAGAGATCACGCATTCAATCACCCCCCAGTCCTGATTAATAATCCTGCTGTGGACAGGGTTGATAACTTCAGATTCCTAGGTTTACACCTCTCCAGTAACTTAACGTGGTCTCTTAACTCCTCAAAGTCCCTTAGTAAAGCCCATCAAAGGCTTTATCTCCTCAGGTGTCTCAGAAGAGAGCATGTATGCGCACAAATTTTATTAGACTTCTATAGATGCTCTATAGAGAGCATACTATCCTACTGTATCATTGCCTGGTATGGTAACAGCAATGCCACAGACAGGAAATCACTTCAAAGAGTAATCAATTTAGTGCAAAGAACCATTGGTATCCAATTGCCATCTATTGAGGATATCTACAAGAGCCGCTGCCTGTCTAGAGCACATAACATCATCGCTGATGTGCATCACCCAAACCATGGACTCTACTCCCTTCTTTCATCTGGCAGATGATACAGATGTCTTAAATCTCAAACTGACAGACTAAGGAAGAGCTTCTTCCCTGACTCCATCATC
>WMED01027078.1:287-10692 GCA_019650415.1 Pipa parva | reverse complement strand
AATTGCTGTATTTTTGTTAAATATATTAGTTGCTGTTGCGCACTGCAAATATATGTTGCATATCTTGTTTCTTGATATTTCTTGATACTTCATATCTTGTTTTCATCAGTGCTGTTAAAATACATGTGTGACATTAGCTGCTGTGTGCGACCCTCGCAACAACCTCTTGTTACTCATTTGGCCCTCGGGGGACCCTGAGTTTGACATGCCTGGCCTAATATGTATCTTGTACATACAGGACCTCTGTAGTTTTGAAGGGTGGGGAGGGCAAGGTGAAGTTAATTGTATAAAAAGAATCTATGCCTGTGTAACATAACACATTTTACAGGAAATGTTCCCTTGGAAATGTGGTAAAGTTTTTCCTTAGTTAGGAAAAAAACTGCTATTCCCACGGTACATTCATCTTAGTACCGATTGTAATACAATAAATCCGAAAAGAGAGGGAAAACAGCAGACAAGGTAGTGAACTGCCAAATAAATTTATTGTGAAGCATTATATGTTTTGGGAACTGGGACCTTTATTAAATGGCCTTGTTTACCAATACAGCACTTGTATGGAATATACAGCATTTCAGATTCTGCTCAGTGTTATCACCTAATCCATTTACATTCCAGCTAGCATTTCTAACAGGTATATTATAAATTACAAAAGCATAAACCAACATAAATTTCCAACTCAACCACCCAAACTTACCCTGAGCAAAACCCAGAGAGCCCCAACCTAGTTACATTTGAATTAGTTTTGTTCCAAATGTTTTCTTCTTGTTCACATTTTTTTTATTTTATTAAGTGACTTCTAGTAGCTAGGGTCTGCTTCCTAGCAACCAGCTGCTGAGTTTAGTATTGCCGGAAGGAGTGAAAGTGCAGGGCCAGATCTAAGCTGTCACAATAGCTGTTTAACATTGTAAATTAGAACTTTATGAATTCTGAATGGATATCTATTGAGATATCCTCTTGGAAGTGGTCGTACACAGAAATGAGTCAATCTGGACAGTTATTATAATAAATGCTGATGTTATACCTATGTCCTATTCTGGAAAGATCCTGAGCTTGATTTTGTTTTACCTATTTTGTCCATAGAGATGTGATAAACTGATTTGGTGCATGGCTGCAAACCATTACACAGGTGCAGGGCAGTCAGTAAACCTGGGATTCCAGCTTTGCATTACCCTGGACTGGCCCTCATTTGGCTGTTTCAGGGAGTGTTATGGCTGTTATTTGCTTACTTTTGTGGTTTTGATTGGTTCCTGACCTTACCCTTGTCTTGTCATGCCTGACTATTAGTATGTTAAATCCCTATAGCTTCCATGCTTCCTATTGCTTCCATTGAGATTATCAAGAAGTAAGTCCCAGTGGCATTCGAGTAAGAGGGAGCTCTTTCAAAAGTCAAAGATTTATAATATAGATAATGGATCTTATATATACTGAAATCCCATTATCCCCCACAAATGTTACACTATCTAACCTCTGTTATACTCACCTTTAGCAAATAAACAGCCAAATGATAGGAGATAATCACATAGTCTTCTTAACTTAACATTAATCTATCAGACACAAATAAAACACGTTTGATTGATATCCTTTATTTGACATATTTAACCTAAGGAAAGTGATCCCCTTGTGATGTGTAGTAAACAGCTTTGTTTATATCTACTCACTTACTCAGTGCATGCTTAATCTGTGAATGGCTCTTAAACACGCTGTAAATATCAACTTAGTATAAATCTTAGGCTGGGTTTCTGAACAACCTTTGATTAGTTGCCAAATGTTTAAAGGGCCAGTAGCACTGCAAAGTGAACAACAATTGTCACTTGAATTGATGTATCTGTACTAGTGTATCCACTAGTATTTAATCTATTTGATTTAAAGTCAGTGCATATTTAATAAAGTCGAATTGCTTATCCCTATAAAAACGAATTTGGTTAGCACTGGATTTAGCAATATTAATAGTATCGCCTATTTATCAAAGCACTGGAAGGCATTATCGCAATGGATATCTCTGTGTATCGATATCACCTGATTTAATGCTGTTCTGCATTATTTACTAAGATAAGTGTTTGTTTTTTTGGCTATTTCTGTTGCTTAATATATCGCCACTCTCTGGGTGGCGTTATCCATTACTTTCAATGGGGCTGTAGTCTGGAGTTATGTTTTAAGTGTAACTTATCGATATCGATATACACATGGATATGGATATGGATATTGATACCTATATCCATCCCCAGAGACGCAACCGGTACCACTGCTTCTACAGATATCGATATCGCCTGGATAAAGGCATATAACGCTCTAGCAGCGCTATTACCGCATCATAATAAATGGGCTATGAGGATATCGTCCAATATCGCTAACTCTATGGCGATATCTGGCGATATAAGAAATGTGACTTTAGTAAATATGCCCTAATTTAGTGTCTTATTTGCATAAGACTTATGAATAAGTCATATTTGTATTTTTTTCTTATTATGAAGAGGTATATTCCATACTCAAATTTAGGCGAAATTTATTAAACGCGGAAAAGCCCCTTTCGGCTTTTCTAAGTTTAATTTTGCAAACACCCGGAACTTTCTCGCGGTAAGTATCACAAGATTTGTTTAGATCGATACTTGCCGAAAGAAACTTTTTCTATTGAATATTTCCATGGAAAGGTAGCGCCATACTACATTAATGGCTACCCTTTCCATGGATATATTCAATAGAAAAAGTTTCTCTTGGTAAGTATTGATCGAAAGCAAACTCGCGATACTTACCGCGAGAAACTCCCGGGTGTTTGCCCTTTTAATAAACTCAGAAAAGCGAAAACGAGCTTTCCCGAGTTTAATAAATTTCAAAAAGTCTCTAGTAACTGAAATCAATACCTTTTAATATAATCCAATCTGCTACACATAAATAAGCTTTTTACAAATCTAAACCAAGTCACCTTGACAAAATAAAATCTTGGAAAAATGTTCCATACTTTTCTTTAAGACAGTGTTAACAATCCAGAAAGTTGCATCATTTAAATTATCCGTTTTAATCAGAGTTTCTCATTAGAGCCTCCGTCACTGCTTCTCATTACATTTATTGTCATCATAACAAAGGTTTCCTAGAAGGAAGTCAAGGGTGTAAATCTTCATGCTTTCTATAAATTGTAGATAAAGAAACAGACTCATGTAGCTCTCTGATGTGCACATAATTATTACAGATATTCCATTACAGTCAATGCATTAATTTGCCAAATAATGGTGTTAAAGAAAATAGAAAAATGCAATATAATTTGAGTATTTGAGTATTTTTGCCAGTATTTAAAATCAAATTTTGCAAATACTAATTAAGTTTTTAAATGTAACCTAGTAATTTTGGTATTGGTTTGTAAAGTATTTTCTATTTTTTAACATGCACATAGTGGGATAAATAAAACTATATACAGTTTGTAACTGCTGCCAATGTATGCAACACCAAGGGGGGTTATTCACTACAGTCCAAATCGTTGCGCATAGGTGCGAATTCGCTAGATAAAGACAGTCGCAATAGGCTGCTACTGTCGAAGTCGCGACTTTATAATTGGAAAAATTGTCGCAATCTTAACATTAAAAAATTGTCGTGACTTTACAATGGGGAAATTGAAGCGGATTTACTATGGGAATCTACTGTTTGTGAATTTGACAGTCGAAGTCGGACCTTAGTGAATAACCCCCTCAAGAGTTCTCTTTTTGTTTTGTTTTTTGCTAGACTCAACATAATATACCTTCTGTTGGGGACCTTGACTAAAATAACTTCATTGTATAGCAGTGACCATGTTTGGTCCATAGATGGAGTCCAAATATTACATTAAGTGAAATCATATAGCCATAAGAGACATGCAACACATTTGCATTGCAATTTCAAATATCTGAGCACTTTTACTTGACCTTGATCATTTTCCTTTTCATCTTTAGCTTTTCACTGTTTAGAATTTTTTTTACCTCTCTAAGTCTTTAGTAAAGTACCCACCCATGACTTCACCATACATTAGTATTAGCTTAGTACACCAGTATACATGGCAGCAACCTACCCAGTTCTAGAATTCCTATACTCATCAGAAGCTGTTCCATATGTTGAATGGTTCAATTTTTTAACACATAACAGGCACACAGGGAGCTTTCCAGGAAGCAAGGGTTACTCTATGTCTGTATCTTCATTTGGCATTTGTGGGTCCTAGAATGTTCCTGAGGTCTTCTTAGGATGTAAATAGCCCCAACACATTCTTGATTCCCTATATAGGAGATCAATGCTACTTTACCCTCTTGGGAGTAATTTCCAGGGTTGTGTATACATTTCTGAGGGGATGGCCATAGTATCCACTTTCATCAAAATACTTAGATTTAACTTGCCCTCATCTTGCAGTAGCAATACCCAAGCCAAAAATGTCATGAATACTCCATATTCATCAAGAGTCAGATTCCCTTAGTGAAGAAGTGAATGTCTACAGATGTGGTTTATTGTGTAGTGTGGCATAGTTAGACAGACAATAGGAGCTCTGCCATCTACCACATAATTTACCACTTTGATCTGTTGAAGTAAAACTGTTGAATTTGACACAGTACACCTTGTTTTATTTTCTGCTTTGACAGGCTTCAACCTTTGATGAATGACCTAATTACCTGTGCACCAGCACACAAAGTAATGAAAAGAGCTCTGTAAGTCCACAACCTTCATAAGTGTCCAATTGGTCATAAATTTGCGACATCACAGAATTTGCCAAATTCCCAAACATTGGAAAGTGGCAAATGAATGCAAACTGGAAACTTTACACAACTGTTCAGGCTTTCATGAATAATCCCCTATATCTTTATCCAATCAATACAGGGCATATGTAACAGCTACATGAACTTGCTAATATAGCCTATGACTAAAGTGAGAATTCGACTGTTGAAATCTCAAGCAGTGGATTCCCATAGCAAATCCTCAACCATGACAAATTCCCCAATGTAAAGTCGCAACCGTGACAATTTTTAAAATGATAACTGTGACAATATTTCCATAGTAAAATCACAACTGTGACAATATTTTGATTATAAATACACAACTGAGACAGTAGCAGACTATTGGGACCATCTTTAGCTGGCAAATTCACACCTCTATGCAACAATTTGGACTTTTAGCCAATAACACCCTAAGACTATATACAATCTTATAGTCTATTCTCAGAAAGGGTTAACTTAAACTAAACCTGTAATCAAAAGCACCTACATCATTTAGCCCATACTCCTACCTCTGTAATGTGTGTTTGCTTGGTTTGAACAGCTTTGTGTATTGTAAGCACATAGAATAGAGCAGAATTTGTGTTCTGGTTTGGGAGCACAATAGCTATTGTTTCTTCAGCAGAGGAGGCAGTTTAGGTAAAGGGATGAGTGGAGCAAAGATAGCTGTTACCAGAAGTATTGATTTGTAGGGTAACAAACTTGACATGTATTTCTTTATGATACATGGTTTTGAAAAGTGTAGGTAAAATTCATGCATTCTTTTATTGCCTTAACAATACTTTTAATTTTTGTTTTATCCTTTAAAAAAGATTTTTTTAACATTTGTCAAATTTTGAAAAAAAAAAATCATGTTATAAACTTATTGCATTTCTTATACAGTTTATATTTTCTCTGCTTAGTAGAGTTAGTGGAACATGATGAATAACTCATTTTTTTTATTAATGTGTTAGAAATATTAACCCTCATCAAAATGTATTTTCCATATTTTATTTTGCAGTTTTGAAAATGATGTTTTCAATTCAAGAAATAACTCAGTGTTGGAATTATCATTAGAAAATCATTTATGATGCAGCTCAAATAAATGCCTGGAAAATTAATTTCAATTTTATGTCTCCTACAATTTAGTGCAATGCTGTTCTAGAACTGTTAAAAAACAAACAATGTTATTACACATTTCTAAAACATCCAGATCCAATACAAGCTGTAACACTTCAGTAATTAAAATAATTCAAATGTTAAATCTTCTAAAGCTATTTTTGTACCAATTCTTACAAGTATATTTTGTTATGCTGCTGTTGGCAGTTACAGCAAATTTTGCTATGCTCTGCAGTATATAATAAAAATTACTGATTATCTGAATCAACAGCTTACAAACAATATTTTGTATTTTGGGAAAAAAAATACTTCATTCTTATTCTAGTTTTCTCTTTATTTTTCTTCAAGGCAAAGACAGGAATTTGTTTGCTGCAAGATGGTAGTCAGGAGCCTTTTAAAGTTCGACTCCACTTAGCCAAAGATATACTGATGATTCAGGAGCAGGATGTGATCTGTGTTTCTGGTGAACCTTTCTATTCTGGTGTAAGTAGAAAAAATTTCTGTGTTGGGCAATTGTTATCAGAGGAGATTTCAACTTTAGAAAAGGTTACAAAACAGCTTGGTTTATATCACCACTAATCAAATAATACTATAGCAGCTTTAAACTGATATTAATATAAACTGGAAGCCAATACTGTAGAAATATAATGCAATGTGACTGTGCTGTGTGTATATGTATGTATATATATATATATATATATATATATATATATATTGCATATAATTTTTTTCTTTCCTTCACCATGTGAGGAAGCAACCGTGCATTTGATCTAGAATTCTTTCTGTTCATTTATGAAACATGACAGAGAAAAATCAAACCTTTTTTTAAAATATTTTCCACACCTGTTGAACTAATGCAGTGATTCCTGCAATGTACAATGCATTTTTCAAAGGATGGGAGGTACTGTACAACTAGGGCTTTCACATATGACATTTCAATCAAAAGAGATGTAAAGTTTAAAAAAGGATGATCTTGAAACCCTTGTTTCACATAACATTTATTTTGAAAACTATAACCTATTAATTGAATTCCCTTTTAGTGATCTAGAAAGATGTGAACTATTGAATTACTAGTGTTGTCAAAACATTTCTTTTATAATGAGCATGAAATATTCATGTTGTGTGGATGATGGAATCAGATGCATTCTGTGCTGGTTTATAGCAAGAGTGTTGCATGTAATTATATAAAAGGTTATGGAGTATATATACCAGCGGTTCTCAACCTGGGGGCCAAGATCTCATTGGGGCGGTCACTTAACACCATTGGAATTGAATTCTAAAACAACTAATTCCCATAGCACATATGTGACAATATTCCCATAATGAAACAACGGCTACAGTAGCAGTCTATTGTGACCAAAAACTTGTAATTGGAGTCACCAAATCATGGGGAAAAAAATACTAGAATACTAAAAAGGGTCACGGCAATAAAAAGGTTGAGAATCACAGATATACTGTATACGTTATGGAATGTGAAGAACAGTTTACCTCTTGCTTCTCTGCTGTTTAAATAAGCATGCCCTGTAAGAGTGATCTAAACCCTCAAGATAATATTTGCATTAATCCCATTGATTTAGCAGAATAGCTACAGCCTTCCTTTGTGATTCCATAGAACTCAATATCCTGAAAAACAAAGTGTGGCTTCTGTCAGATTAAACCCTGCATGAAAAAAATCAGCTATACTTTAAAGCTGACATAAGCCACGGACAAATATGATGAAAGCATTGGCATGAAGCTAATTTGTAAAAGACTTTAATAGGGTGAAATTTACAAAAGTCAAAAATGATTTTTTTCAACTTTTCAATGGCGAAAAGGTTGAAAATTACATTTTCAACCTTTAAACCCATTTTCACAACTCCCTTCCCAAACATATTCTATTTCATCAAATCTTTTTTTAAACAATCAACTATCTGTAAGGACAATGTCTAAGGGCAGGGCATCCTTTGTGTACTGTTTGGTAATTACTATGAAGTAATTACTATGTAAGAGAAGCTGAGGTGCTCTGTAACAAACATTTACAATGTACCTTCTTTTATTGTTATTACCCATCAATCTTCATTTTTATTATGGACTCCTCCAACTATTTTATTCCTTATTTTAGCCTTTATAATTTTCTATCAAACTTTTTTTAAGAACTCAGTACCTCTTTAGCACCTCATAGACCTTAATGTTAATTGCCCATTTATGTGGCTTCCAATTACATTTTGTTATAATTTGATAAGTGAATCACACATTTATTTAAGGCTATTTAATTTCTTTGTTTTTTTCTAGTCTCGAGTTAGGAATTAGATTCTATTACTTCACATGATCTTGCCTAACCCTTCTACCTCCACCTACATTTATTTGTACTGTGACTGGTTCCTTACCCATTATTAGTAATTACCTCGCCCACATACTTAGTTTAAAATCTCCTTCAACCTTATACGGATATCCATGTCTCCAAAACTGCTGTAATGGTATCTTTTAAATTCAGTTATGGCAATAAATCCAAAAGAAAATCATCTCGGTTCTCCAAACCTAGTCTTTTTCTCCTTGCAAGAATTTTCCAGCTACCCTTTAATTTCCTTGAGATTATACAGATTTCCCAATGTAGCACATGGTGCTGGTATTATATCTGAAAATGACACCTCAGAGGTCCTTACCCTGAGCATTTTCCTCAGTTAAAATATTTTAGCATATCTACCAATTCATTAATGTTGTTATTTGTTAGGAAATAATATTTTCAAATGTCACTCCAAATACCAAAAAAAAAAAAATTTAATTTTGAGGAACATTATCACTGGAAAAAGAAGAGATCTCATTGGATTTAGCATTGGTATTCCCACCTATTATCTTTAAGATCTTATCTTTCAAATTTGTCTTTGTTTTTCCTCTTTTATGGTTTAACAATCCTTTGAGTAATCAACAACTTTTATTATACGACTGTTCTTTATTCTATAGAACTTTAGGTATGAAGTACCTCAGAAAATCCAATTGATAAAAGACGTCCAAGATTACAATAACTGAAACCTGCCATGCCAATCCAAACTGCATTTTCTCTGGTGTTAGTTACTTTAAGATAAGAACTAAAGTAACTTTAACTGCAGTTCTTTGGTAAAAAAAAAAAAAAACAACTACTCATAATATTTTATCTATTATATTTGTAAAATGATAAATGAAATTATCAACTTTGCTACCCTTTACAATATCTACTCTGAGACATCTTTAAGGTCACATGAACAGATTACCCCTAATTTATTCCTATTCCTATTTTCTGCCTTTCCTGATACTAATGACCCTTGTGAACTAAAGAATGCTTCCTTTGTTGGGCTTGTAAAAAAAATCCTATACTATGCACATGCTGTGAATTGTCTTTGATAACATGTTCAGATAGGGTAGAAAGTATAGTGGAGTCAGGCGAACATGTGATCCTAGCTTGCTCCTGTGTGTCCCTAGTAAAAGTTATCCAACTGTCTCTTTTTTTCAACTCTCTTTTCTTACTTCCACCATCAACATCAATAGCCTCTACTGTTCCATGCTCAGGGAACTGTTTGCTTTCCTCAGATTTAATGATCTCTGAAAGTTGAAAACCAGGTCTAGAATGGATGTTCTGACTTTACATATAGTTGTAGCATCACTGAGAGTGTCATTTAACACTTTTTGTTATCATTAGTTCTGCATCTTGATAAATTAATGAATATAACTCACCATAACTTAGAGCAGCGGGTCTCAACCTGTGGGTCGCGACCCCGGCGGGGGTCGCACGACCATCTCACAAGGATCGAGAACTGCTGTGGATCCCGGAAGTGCTCGCAGATCCCTTTTTATAAGGGTTGCTGAATGATGACATTCGGGCATACGTGATGACGATTCGCCCGAACGTCATCACGTGAAGCACATATGTGATGACATTCCAGCCGAACGTCATCACACAATGCGCAGTGACATCAGCGCCGGGGGTTGCAGCTCGAAAAGGTTGAGAAGCGCTGACTTAGAGTGATACCATGAACTGTATGCACATTTGTATGCATGGAAAGATCTGGTTGATACGTTTGCTCTCCACATAAACTCCCAGATCTAAATAATTTAATCATCATCCTCGCTTTAAAAATTATTGCTCCCATTAGCCAACTAAACTTTCAACAATATGACCAAGGTGAACACTGTCATATTATATTCTATTAAAGGGATTCCATCCCCTTTAATTTTAGTATGCTATCATGGTATTCCAAATCAGTTTGCAATTGGTCTTATGTTTTCTTCTCTTGAATCTATTCAATGTCTGCTAAAATTTGATTTGCCTTTAATGTGGATATAACTGGCCATAGCTGCTTTACAAAAATTCTGATCAGTTATTAGTTCTGGATTCTTTTCATTTGATGATTTTTTCAATTACTCCTTATATATTTATAGTTTAAGTAACCTACTTGCTTATACTATGCTTACTCGTTACCATGCTTAACCTTATATTTAATAGATATTGTATCACTTTGAATCCTTTGCTTACAGCAATATTATCAACAAAATAAACATTTTTGTTAGTGCTTTAAAACAGTGTTTCCCAAATGCCGGGTCGCGACCCAGTACCGGGCCACGAAAATAAAATG
>WMED01027076.1:0-10693 GCA_019650415.1 Pipa parva | reverse complement strand
ATGGGTGCCACAGCCGGTTTATTTGGGGATGGTTAATGGTACAAGGGTCTGTCCATTGGCGGCCATGCAAACACATTATTTATTAGTAATAATAGTTTGTGAGTAGAATTCTGCAATGTTTGTTAAGTCTTTGGTCTTACACCATCATGCAGGATGTGATATGTTTTATATCATTAAAATACCTTTATACGTTTCATATTTGTTTACCTTTAATGCCTAATCCTGAGTAGCACTGTATAATCTGCTAACTAAAATATTGTCAGCTAAATCCAATGGGGTGCTAACAGCCCAAAGCAGCCTATATAGAACAGATTGAATAACTAATATCTATAGAAAGGGAAAATACATTTGGAGGGTACTGTGTTTTTCATGTGTTTATTGAGCTGTGTGTATTGTGTAACAAACATATGGGGAATTTATATATTTTGAGGTAATAAAGAACACGGGAATGTTTTGTATTCATAGGGTGTGTTGTTAGTACTTCCACCTTGCATAAGTAACAGTATTGGCAATGCTATTTGTAACCCTCCTCTCCTTTGCAAAATACATTCATTTTTTTTCTTTATTTTTTTTCCCTTTGGATATTAAAGTGGACCTGTCACCTCAAAACTAAAATACTAAATTAGGTTCTACTAATGAAATAAATGTTGTTTTTTTTTTAAATATATATGTATTTTTAAAAAATGTACCTTTATATAGCATTTCTCACTGTCATTTTTCCTGTCAGCCCGACTTTTCTTTCTCGAGTTGGGTTGGGCAGGGCTAAATGATGATGGACATTATAGCTCCTGCAATCAAATCATTGCTAAATTGTGATTTAAGGGATCTGATTGGAGGAACTTTAATGTCAGTCATCCTTTTAGCCCACCCAACCCGACTCGAGAAAGAAAAGTTGGGCTGACGGGGAAAATGACAGTGAGAAACGCTGTAGAAAGGTACTTTTTTTTTTTTTTTTTAATATATGTTTAAAAAAATGTTTATTTCATTAGTAGAACCTAATTTTGTATTCAAGTTTTGAGCTGACAGGTCCACTTTAAATATCTGAATACCTATATTACTTTCTCCTTTGGCCATATCTTCAGATTTTTTGAATTATTATAACTATACTAAGAAGTATTATCCTTGTGACACAGGATAAATGCACAGATAAATGCATTGCTACCTTAAAAGGATATGCTTGATTGTGCAAGGTTGTGCTATCCAGGAGCTTTTGATGGTGAACCATTTTAATGAAGAGGACTCAGGTGTGCCATAAAAATAAATTACACACCACTTTGTAGCCTGTTTACCAGTCCTGGTTCTATTTCTCCATTGTCAAATGTTTCTATAGCTCAATACATCTGCATATTTTTGGTTTTCTTTACTGAAACATTGAAAGTCAAGGACTTCCCTAGTCCATTCATATCAGGAAATCAACGAGTTGTACATTAATTTACATATATGGGAAAAGTATGAATTGTCTCATAGAGGCAAAATTTCATTACAATTAGAAAGTTCTGTAACTGCATATTCAGCAAATATCATTATTTTCTGAGATGCATTAAGTTTTCACTGCTTTACAGTGCCAGCATATATACTCGCCACTTGACATCCATTTAGTGCAAATTTGTGGACAATTAGGGTACTGATAGCGAAATTTATTAAAATCGGAAATGACCAATATCGGTAATTTCTGATTTTAATAAATTTCGCCCGTGTTCTGGAGTAAATATGACAATTATACTTTGGTGAATTTGAGACCTTATGGCAAACTTTGTGATGGTTTTCTGATCATTCTGGCCACCAAGTTCCAACCTGAGGAAGGAATTGCCTGCCATTGAAATGAAAGTAAAAGCAATCATTGTAATTTAGGAAACTTTTCCCTCAGTTACCAAATTAGTAGTATTGCCCTTTCTTATGGTAATTCATGCCTATTGCCTGTATATTGTCATTAATATAGATAAAGATAGTTGTGGTGGCAATGTTTCCTTCAAACAGATAATAATATCACTTTGCTCCACCACTACTATTTACCTGATAATGCTCAGAAATCACTATGTAACAATTTGCTCTATTGCAGCGACAATACACTAATTAGTGAATATGTACAGTTGACATCCCTTACACAAGGGGCACATTGATGCAAACTGCCTTTCTGCAATAAGCTATTTTAGGTCACTGGCCTGAAATGGCTGTTTGTTGTTTTTGTGGTGGTCCATTCCAGGAGCTTATAAAATGTAAACACAGGACGCTGTGTTGAGACTAAACATTCAATAACATTGCAGTCCTTGATACTCCTAATACATTGCACTCATATTAATTTCTTTTTTTTTCTTTCTTCCTACTGTTTCACATATACAATTAAATATTTGATATTGGAAAGAACATGCATCCCTGATTTTTTTGTACAATGTGTTTGCGTCAGAATGTGGAAATTTCATTGTCCACAGTATTTTGCTTTTCCAAAATCTAAACATGCACATTATAACAGAATGAAAAGGATGATCGTGTGGTACGGATGGAGGGTGCGCTGAAAGTGTTGATGAACCAAAAAAATAAAAATAAATCTAGCGTAATACTGTTTTTTGTTCGTGTGAGACAATATGTGAAAATCACCCAGGTGTGTATGATCAAGTGTGTTATAAGTATTCAATAACACAGTGCTGGATATAGTGAGGTGTTTCAAGGTGATTCTGACACCACAATAATGACATACACTACTGTGCAATAGTTATAATTATTAACTTGTGCTGCAGTGTATCAAAAGAAAAGGAGGGGGGGAGGGTTTAGCCTATCCCCCCTTCGTGGTAACACTCACCAGATAATATCTGGAATATAGGCACATATAATCACAAAAGGAACTGGATGTCCAATTTCTTCAGCAAGTATCTCAAAGAAAAGGGAAGACCATGTAGTAATCCAGATAAAAATGTAACAATTTATTAAGTAGTAACTTACAGTATAGATAAAATCTTCAAGCGCTTGGATAAAAAGTCTCTCTGTGGTGGACTGGCAGCTTCTCAACGCGTTTCACTGATTTTCTCGGCTTCTTCAGGAGATAAAAAAAGCAGTCCAATCCAATGAAGAGTATGAGGGTTATGGCAGCGTTTATAACGATCTCGGCCGTACAAATCACTTCCTGGTCACATGTCCGTGACGCAGGGCGTACAATGACGTCAGATGCACAATGACGTCAGACGCTACTGCCGTGTGCGTTCCAAGTTCCCGGAAATACAGATTACTGTGCGTTCCAAATAGCCGGCAGGTTAACATTAATGATATCTAATAAGTGCTGCGATTTCTGCGCTACCGTTATTGTGATAGTGAGCAGTCTGTACCGATGGTGTGTTGTTGTGCTGAGGGCTAGAGGATAGTGATTATAGTTATTGTAATTTTAGTTTTAATGTGATTAGGGGCTGGAGGACAGTGATTATAGTTGTTCTGAATTTGATGTGATTGGGATATCAGGATAAGGAAGTGAGGGTATTTTAATTTTTATTCAGTGTGAAAGTATGCTAAGTGATATAATTATTAAATGGGAAGTTAGCATGTGAAATATTTTTGTGGATGGTACATTAGGCAACACCACACACATTATAACAGAAAATGTACTTCTACAAAAGGATAAGAGTATAAGAGGGTGCCTTGGCATTTCCTCACCTGTATCAAAATTGATTTGGTTAAAGAATGTTCACTTACTTCCAATACACTTACAGCTAACAGAATATTTACCCTTATATGCATCAACTTCTAAGAATATAATATTTTTCTAATGATTTATGCCACTTTTCTAATATAATATGGTTAGAATTTTCTATCTGTTGTACACATTTGTAAGCTGATATGGATATTATTTGCAGCACATTGTAACAGTATTCAGGTTACTTATGTTGAATATTTAATATATGTGCTGATTTCAGCAAGCGCCAAAAGCAGTATTTACTTTGGCATGCGGGTGTAAATGGGCAGTGTACAGAACATGCATTATAAAGGTATGGAACTAATTATTTCTGACTGCTTGTAGAGTTTTTCTATTGTTTTCTGCACTACTACTTACCCTTTATAGTAATGAAAGTTGTTATGAAGTTATGTTTCTTTAAATCTTGATCACATTTCTACATTTTTTTTTTTTTACTTTTTCTCTTTTCCCCTAATGCAGGCCCAAATATTTTTCATGTTTAATTGTTCTATTGGAATGCTTTAATGCCTATTCAAATTAAAGCAGATTTATACCAGGATATTTTTTTAAATGGAAACAAAGCCAAGTATAACAGCAATGCCATATACACATTTTTTTTGCAACATGAAAAAAAAAAGTCAGTCTTTTGGTTTTCCACTATTCTTAATGACCTTTAGCAAGTACTCTTTATTTTTGGTTCTATGTAAAAGAACTGAGGAATAAAACAGCTGAATAACTGCTCAAAGCTATTTTATAAGATTTACTCATTTTCGTCCTACTAATGTCACTGCCTGCATGCATGCACAACAATGCAATTTATATGGTAAATAGAACCCAATAATGCTGCGCTGAATGTTATGGATGATTTGGACATTGTCTTAAACAATGAACTGTTTGTCCAAATAAAGTATCATATAATACTACAGTACTTATCTTCCTAATTAATGGCTGAACTGGAGAAAAAAATGTCATATAAATAGCTAGCAAATTATGGATTATGCCAAAGTGTCACTGTTGTACTAAAGAAAAATGACAGTGAAGGTTATTGCCATTGTGACACATCTAATTTATGAAACATGGCCCGACTTTCACGTGAAGCATTTTGTTGCCATCTATAGTTTAAAGGGTCACATTATTATATAGAGATTGCTTGATAGTTATTTTGTTGCACACACAAAGAGGTAGGATATAATAGTTACAGTTATAGACAAATATTATGTGCGATTATATAAACCACAGTTTGTTTCTATCAACTGTATCATATAAATATTGATCTACTATTTCAAGAAGGGTCATTATTCTTTTTAACCTAGAGTATGTTACAAACCCTTACTGACTAATAATGCAAATACAGCAGAAATGTGAAATACCTTGTGAGGATTACAGCAGCATGTACATTACCTCTTAAATTGCTTGCCATGAATGTAACTAACTCCCATGTCCTTTCATTTTAATGGTCCGGTAATAAAGATGAAAGACTAACATTTAAACTGGTAGAACCCTCCAGCTACAATTGTCCTGGGAGGTGAGTTTAGAGAATGGGAAAATACGATCCTTTAAACAAATAAAGTCTTTAAACAATACAGATGACTGTATTTTAATGGGAGAACATGGGAAGGTTGTTTGACACCTTGACTCCTGAATTTCAGCATGATTAGCAGGTGACTGGCTGGAGTAAGAGGCCTTTGTATTCTGCATTCTGGTGCATTACTGAAGCCAACCCTTTTACTGCAGAACATCATTTTAGAATCTCTCTGAATAGTGGCTCTTATGTCAGCACAGTTATTGGTGTCTGTTTCAGTCTTCATACTGTACTGATGTAATGGATAAATTGCTCTCTCTCTCTTTCAGTTCTGTATAGCATAGCCTTTCTGCTGACCCTTGTCGAGGGTCACTTACAGGGCACTTGCATTGTTCCTGGCTCTTTCATGTTGGACTTGTGAGTAAACTGCAAATTCAAGCCAATTAATCAGAACACTTGGGAACTAGAAGTGTAGATTGTCTGTGCTGTAAGCATATTCTAATTTAAATGTTCACTTTGGAAAAATTAAAAATAAGCTTTGCATACTTATATAACCAGGTAGAATTGTAAAATAGATTGCTTATTATTCACTTCATTTCATATGATAATTTAGTAATATTAGAATGTATTGTTGTTCTTAGAAAAGTCTTGGTTGGGAATTCGCAACAGCTTGAAATGCAGATGTGTGATTTGTAAGCATTTGGTGCATAAGCAAAACAAAATATGTATTTATTTTTAAATCTATTAATGTTAGACTGAAAAAATCCACCTTTTTATTTTGATGTGCTCCAGCTTTATGTAAGGACTGGAACACCTAATATTTCAGACTGGCCAACACATGTTCAACCATAATTATTGCTCACAACATTTATTTTGTGCATACCAAATCAGAAAGAGTTGTAGCTGCTTCATATTAAATGAAAATTCTGCGTTATGTACTTAAGGAACATTCTGGCTAATGAGAATGTAATGTCCCCAGTACAGCACAGAACTTCTTTTTGTGTTTGTAACCACAAGATGCTGGATATTTGACAAATGATATCATTTAAGACAGATGCCTGCCCTAGGGACCTGTTTTTTGGCTTCCTGTTTCTGGCTTTTATTTCAGTAAGATTTCTAATTGCCACAAGATCTGTACCTGCTGTGGGTTTTAACCCCATCTGCTGATTTCTTGTTTTATAATGTAAAGATGGTTTGGATCCAAACTTAGTTTTATGGGGTTTTTTTGTAACATTGGAATGTTTTCATTTTATTTGAAGTGCAATCTCTGTATTTAAAAGCTAGTATAGGTGATGGAGGAGGTCTGCTTTTCCTTTTCTACCTGCTTCATCTCTTTAAATGGACAAAATGCAAATTGTGATATCACTGGGACATAATTACCAAATAAGTTTTTTTTTTTCTGCCTAAAATAGTAAAAAAAAATAAATAAATAAAAATGGACGCAAAATAGGAATTGCTAAGAATTTTTAAACAAATGTGCAACTGTTTCTTCAACGCCTGGGTTCAGGCCGGTGTTAATTTTACTTCTTAGAATAAGTCTTAAAATCATTCTAACCTTCATACATCAGTTGTGCCTGGTCTTAAACACTGATTTTTGAAAAATAAACAGGTGCGGCTGGCGAAAAATGGATGCAGAGTGAATGATAAATTGCTAATATGTGGATGCAAATTGCCAATAAATTCATGCAAAGTAATTTGCGACTATTTTCTACGTTAATGCCACTTGATGCCTTTCCCCATTGTCACCTATTTTACCACAGGCTAATGGGCTCTAAATAAGCCATTGTATCATTACTTCATTTTGTACTATTTTTAGTAATTACCACCCACATTACTGCAGTATCATATCTCCCAACTTTCTAGAGGGGAACAGCAGGTTCTGGGGACAAGAACTTGAAAGTCTCAAGATTAGGGAACCCAAGACCGTGGGACAGGACCAGACAAATGGAACTGTCCCATGGAATCTGGACACTTGGGTGAATGCAGTATTTATTAGTGCTATATAAATAACAATGTGCTGCTTCCATATATAAACAGTAGGAAATCAGAACTACCTAGTGAAGATCAGCAATCCCTCTCCCCTACCCATCAGCATTTATTTGTTATTTTAGGCATGAACGCCAGATAAAGTAAATGTGAATGTATTTTTGAAACACATTTTCATGAACCATAATGGTTCTATCCATTTTTCAATTACAAACATAAGGTCATAATTATAAAAGGGGCAAAAAAAGGTCGATAAGTGGTAAAGTAATGATTTATTTAGAACTTTTAAACTTTTTGACCTTTCATCTATGCCACACTAGCACCTGTTTTTTTTGTTTTTTTTTTACCATAACTTTTCCATTTCTCCATGACTTTATTTACTACTTTCTCAATTTGATTTTGAAAATGAAATGAAAAATGTTTTTATTTTTTCCAGGCATGGTCAGTTGAAAGAAGCAGCATGCCTAGTGATGCAAATTCACCCAGGTGAAGTGACATCCCATGATTCCTATGATCTGTTAAAAGGTGAAAATGTCACCTTGATGAATCTTTCTTATATGCTGTCAAAATACTAGTAACAGGAAGGATTGATTATAAGGAAAGACACTGTAACATTTTGATCACCACTACTGCCACCATGTTAAAGTTTCCTACATTACAACAATTGTTTTTTACATCACTTTCTATGCAACAGTATACCTAGGTCTGGTGTCGGCAAAGTGCGGCTCTTTAGCCGCCTTGTTGTGGTTTGGAATGCATCACCCTAGCCCCGCCTTTACCTCAGACACCTCTTCTGATTGGACATCGGAAGGTCATGTGATCAGGAGCATGCACTCTTCCCCTTTTGCGGCTCAGAGAAAAATTTCAGCAGTGAAGGAGGGAGCGAAATGGCTCCCTCCTCTACAAAGTTTGCTGATTCCTGACCTAGGTCATGTAACATTATTGCTATATTTTCTTCTTCATTTTGAGTGTACAGTCTTCTTATGGCAAACGAGAGCATCAGCCACCACTAAGCTGACAGAATCAATTGGCCCAGTAAGCCTTACTGAATTTGTCACTTCAACTCACTCTGGCACTTAATTAATAGGCGAAAGTTGCCTGCATTTGTGTGCACACAAAATGATGCAAAAATAGATGTAGGTCCACAAGCTAAGGTGTGAAATTGGTGCACAGATTCTACTTACCACAGAGTTTGATGAACACGCAAAGTTGGGAAAGTGGTAAATAGACACAAATTCACACATCTACACGATTGTACACACACTTTAATGAATAACCCCTCTAGCCACTATATTTGTATGTAACATTACACTGGATGCACTAATTCTGTTTAAATGTACTCCCTCTTCAGATGGACAGTACATGCTGTTTTCTTATAGTCATTCCTTATTGGATTTGATATAGCTATAACTTTCCTATAATGAACATCAGCATGTTGGAACTGAGGAATACAGTTCTTTGCCCCATGTGTTAATGCTAGCAAACTCTGTTTCATTGTGAATTTAATTGAAACAGCAGCAGCAGCAGCAGCTTTTCTGGCCTTCCAAACTAAAAGCAGTGAATATTCAGCTGCAACAAGAGTTTATAACAAAGAGAGCTACCACCTGCCTGTTCAGCTGCTGTTGTACAACATTTCCCAGTACCTCCTGACAACTTGTTGGGGAATTCTAGGAGTTATCGTTCCAAGGTCTCTGGAGACCTGCAGGTTGGAAATCCATGTTTTTTAGCCCACATATCTGCATTATGTCACTTTCACTGCCTATTGAGTTAAATTACACATTTATAGTTTGAGCAATCACATAGAAAAACACACGGGTTAAAGGTTATTTCTCCATAGTCTAAATCTGTACTTCTCCTAGATTGTTCAGTAGAGCAGCACACATCCCTAAAAGACTGAATCCTTTGGAATTTTATTGAGATCCATGTTGGAAAAAAATTTATGTTAGGAGAAGAGTGAAGCATTTTTTTGCAACAGAAAATGCATTGAACACTAATTCAGTTATGGTAAAGAAATAATTAGACTGGATTGACAGGACAGTTAATGCTACACAGTACATACAACTGCGGCACATTTACTAAAGTCGAAAAGGTTTTTTGACTAGTAAATGCAGGAGAAATAGTCTATATTTAACGATATCGCTGTTTTCTCCTATTTACTAAGCTCTTCAAAAACTATTTTATCGCCCAAAATAATTCTCCACACTCAGGTTGGTGAAAACCCATTATTCCCTATGGAGATGGCGCTGTCATTTAGCCTAAGTCCAAAATATTTCCCCATTGAAAAAGAAACATTGACATTGATCTGTAATGGAAGGAATCCTCATAGAAAATCACTGCAAAGTGTTCCCCTGTTTAGTTCGATGTGGAAACAATGTTATCCATCCTTTGTAAATAAGGGGAATTAAAAGTACAGCGAAAGGGTGTGAAATCAATCAAAGAATAGGTCTTAGTAAATATGCTGTATCTTTGCAGTTGAAATAATGATTTTATTGCTCTAATTTTCTTTTAGTTGCTTACAGCCATTTTTTAATCTGGAGAGTAAAATATTTCTTCCACATTTCCATAGTTTTTAAGGAAACATTAGACAATACATATTATTTAAATGCCCCAGAAAGCCAAAACAAAATAAAATCTTTCTAGAAATGTTTAAAAATTTTTCTGGAAAGACCAATGAAATATTTATATTGTATAAGTGCCAATTTATGCTATTATGCCAGTCCAATGGTTCAACAATTAGTGTAAAAATGATAAATCTGTGTTTGTCCCATCTCTTATTTTCATTATTTTTTCCTTTTTTTTTTTTTTGCCCTCCACACTTTTAACTGTAAATCTTGTGTACTTTTTGCCTCTAACAAATAGTCAGTTAATACATTTAACAGAAACAAAATATGGGGAAAGTGTGGATATGTACCCCTTGATCCTTACAATGTTTATCACTGTGCTGTTTAATCTTCTTTGGCCACCTAGTGGATTTGCAGTAAATATTGTAATTATTACCCTGCTATTCTATCCAGTCCTGATCAGTTTTGTATGTAACAAGGAAATTATATTTCTTAGTTTTGTGGCACAAATAAGTATTTTTTTTCTGACTAAAGGGATTATAAACCTCCATTATGATCAAAGTTTAAAATACATCTATGAACACTGAAGTTAAAGTAGAGCTATAGGTTATTCACTAAAGTTTAAATTATTGCGTATAGGTGTGAATTCGCCAGCTAAAGACAGTGGCAATAGACTGCTACTGTCGCAGTCGCATCTTTCTAATGAGAATATTGTCGCAGTCGCGACTTTATTATGGAAAATTGTCGCAGTTGTGAATTTACAATGTGGAAATTGTCGCTGTCGCAGATTTGCTATGGGAATCTTCTGTTTGAGAATTTTACAGTCGAATTCACTCCTTAGTGAATAACCTCCTATAGTGTTAAAAAATTCTAAACAATCCAGACATTAATTAGCAGATTTACTGATCATTATCCACAAATGGCAAAGACATGGAACAGTGGTGAACCTTCCCAGGAGTGGCCGGC
>WMED01027075.1:0-10035 GCA_019650415.1 Pipa parva | reverse complement strand
ACACACAATACACAGTATGTATACAATGTAACTATATAGTATTTTCCGCAAACACACAATACACAGTATTTTAGTGCATTTGTAACATTGTATAATAATAGTATATTTGTTAACACACCAATAGTATTTTTATTCTGACTAAACAAGTAAAAACAAATGAACCTACCAATTTGCTGGTAAAATCAGCATTACACAAGTAATTGGCCTTTCTTGATATCATTTTTGACTAGAAGGAAAACATTTTTTGTTTGAACATAAAAGGCTGTACTTTCCCTGACATAGTTTTGCAAACTTGTCTGAATTTTTAGAACATTTGATGTGTACTGTTTGCACTTCATAGCCAGATAAATATGCTAAGCCTGTTCTATCAGTAGAAGTCACATAAGACAAATAGGTAGATGGAACTTTACAGCAAAGGAAAAATAGCATTGCACATACACGTGGCAAACATTCATATAGAAGAAGCCTAGAAAATGCCATGAATTTCCAGAAGGTAGAGATATTATAAAAAATAACTACATTCACATACAGTCGCTGTCAGACTTTGATTAATGGGGTCCTAATTAATCTCCGAACAGTATCAGTGAACACAATTTAGATGTACCTGTAACCAAAGATTGTCAGATGGTTTATGACTTATTGTAAATCAACAAACCCTAAGCTTATTATTCTGCCAGTTAGGATATATTCAAAGACTTGCAGCATAAAGAGAGATAAATTAAGTTTGCTGCTTTTGGCTGGGTTCATATGCGCTGCGCATCATACGCTTGTGTGAAAAAAAAAATACGGATCAATGAAAGCCGACGATACTTAAATGGTTCCGGACACACGAGCGTATGATGCGCATACACTGGGTCTGGAACGCTGTGTGTCACATTTTGGCCGGTGTATATACGCTGCGCCCAAAATGCGATACACAGCAAGTGATGTGAATGCCGAGGGAGCGTTCACACTGTTGCTGGTAAGTACAATAGAAAAATACGCTCAGCGTATTTTTCTTTTTTTTTTTTTTCTTCACATGAGCGTATGATGCGCTGTGCCTCATACGCTCATGTGTACCCAGCCTGAATGTTTTTATTTGTCTTAAACCGGACACAAATATAAGGTATAGATATGTCCTACTGTTAAATCCGATAACGTCATAAAAAACTAGTGGGGGTTATTCACTTTATTAAGTCCGAATTGCTGCATATAGGTGTGAATTCGCCAGCTAAAGAGAGTCGCAATAGACTTCTACTGTTGCAGTTGCATATTTAGAATAAGAATATTGTCGTAGTCATGATTTACTATGGAAAATTGTCACGATCGCGACTTTACAATGGGTAAATTGGCGCAGTCATGGAATTGCTATGGGAATCCAAAGTGTGAGAATTCAACAGTCAAATTCTCACTTTAGTGAATAACCCCCATTATAATATGTCTACCAGTAAGTACTGTAAGTTGTGGATTCATTCAAGACATGCTTTACCTGGAGAAAGTCAGAAGGTTACTTGGAAATCTTTACCCAGTCAAATATCACATGACAGGATTATTTATTATCATTGTAACCTAAGACTTTCTTCTATTGCAATCAATCAAATGTATCCGTTACTGGAAATCAAATCATACATGCCCTGTGCTTTCAGTTAAATTTTATTAACCATCTTGTAAATGGAAAATTAATTTATGCTTTAAAATAACCTCTCAAGAAAAAGCAGCATAATCCATATCATTGCACATGGCATGGAAAATCTTGAAATTAAACTGGTTGTTTCTCCAGCATGATATATATTTCCCTGTGATGTACTTGTAGATTGAATTAAACAAATCACAGAATCCCAGACTATACACTTCAGATCTAATGTGGCTACACATCAAAATACTTCCCTTAGATCTTTGGCAGTACATCCAGTGTAGCATTGTGTATATACGCCGTGCCCAAAATGTGACACACAGAAAGTGCTGTGAATGCTGAGTGAGCGTTCACACTGTCGCTGGTAAGTACAAAAATAAAATACGACTAAACTTATTTTTCTTTTTCTTTCTGACATGAGTGTATGATGTGCTGCACATCATACACTCGTGTGAACCCAGCCTTAAAGACAATCTTTTTACTAGTGCAGTATTTGAATAACTCCCATTCCAGTGAGTATTTGTATTTTTCTAATTTGACTAGTCAAACGTTATTAGTGCAGTGGCTCAGTAGTTAGCAGTGCTGGGTTCTGGGTTGAATTCCACCCTAGCCCTCATCTTCATGGAGTTTGTAAGTTCTCCATGCACTTTGTCGGTTTCCTCCGGGCACTCCAGTTTCCTCCCACAATCCAAAACACATACTGCTGTGTGTGTGACTGAATAAGTAAATTAGATTGTAAGCTCCATGGGTCAAGGACTGAAGTGAATGGTAAATCTCTGTAATGTGATGTATAATAAATCAGGGTAATACAATACAGTAAATGTTAGCATAATTTTAACCTTTATTAAATAAAAGTGTAATTTCTACTGGGAATTGGGGTTTATGTTCACATTCTTTCCATATATAGAAGTATATACAGTGAATATATACAAGGAGCCTGTACTAGCAAAATAATTACTATTAAATTAAATGTGTGTATAAAAATCTCACATTTGATTTCCCTAAATTAACTAATCTCGGTTTGATTATTTAATCAGTCAAATAGAGTATGCAATCAGTTAATCTGTTTTTCAAAGTTAAGACTGAATCATCACAGCCCAGCACTGTTCATTATGCATAGATTACCCTAATCATAGTAACAAGTGAGAACTTTTTAAACATAATTCCAGAAATAAAACCCTTATTTATGGAAAACATATAAGTGGTAACGTTTATCTATAAAAATCAAGTCTGCTCATTATACAATTAAAGAAAAAAAAAATAACAAAAAAAAAATACAGTTCAAATTTTGTATTACAAAATAAAGTTGTAATTTAGAAAGATAGTAACGAAAGAAAACATGGGAATTCACCATTGTGCGAAGTGAGCTCCGAATCCTTCGGCTCACTTCGCACAGACTGATATGCGCTCGCTGATGTCCTGCATGCGGACATCAGCGAGCGCTTTAAAGGGATTCCAGTTTCGGCGAGACCAAAATTGTCACAGCTTTTTGCAGAAACATTTCTGAGATACAAGCATGGGTTACCTTACCTACAATAGTGTCTTTGCTTTGGAGAATTCACAAGCAAATCCCTGGGTCAAGTTCTGAGCTTTTCAGCTCAGCTAAGCTATAGATTTCTGTTTTTTTATTAGCCAAAATACATGCAACATCCAGAATTGTAGCTCTCTTGAGCAGTCTCTGTAACCAGCAGGACAACACATCCGCTATACAAAGTGCTGATTATACCTTAACTTGTTCACATCCCCTGGTAATTGTTTTCTCCCTGACATTGAAGCCTACAGAGTTAAATTATACTGATATCCAGAGATCAATTTCCATTTATATGGACATGGGATTCTTAAAAACAATGGGAAGGTATTTTCTATACAGGACACAGAAATTCTTCCACAGTGGATAACTGCGTAAGCTACAGTGCTTTTTAGTCTACACTAGCTGTTTCATCTCTAACTAGGGTGCGGATATCCACCTCCATCTTTCTGTTATTCCTCAATTGGCTGTTAATCCTGCAGCACCCTCCATGGAGTACTACCCTAGCTAGGCCAATCACTAAATGATATAATTTCAGTTCTTAGGTAGTCTACCATCACCATGTACTTCTGTGTTATGGGATCTCTTCCTGCTACAGGAGCCCAAAGCTAAAATGACTCTTTCTTTACAATTCTGTTGGCATACCAAACTTTCTGAAACAAGGTAGGATGCGGCATATGTACACCACCCACACACTTGGAAAAAGCTGAAATTTATAACATGTAGAAGATAATAGAGTTACACAAAAATATTTAAAAAAGGCAATGAGTTTTAATTGTTGTTTTAACAATGCACGTTTGTATACTACATTTTTTGAATATCTCAAGGTATAATAGTTTTATAATACTTTTGGTGGCCTCCAAAGCCAAAAAAACACTTTTAATGTTCTCATAAAATCTGCAGTGCTAGCAGTTTATTCTTATACTTAGAGAGAATACCAGATTGCAAGCCTTAGGCAGACACTGTTAAACATGGTCTCAGTGGAAAGTAGACTGACTGTAAAGCAGGAAAAAAAGAGCAAGAATTAGTGTCAGAATTCTAAAAACAGGCTAGGAAGTACATTAGGTGCTGCCTAAAAAAGATTAGGAAAACCTGTATGAATCAACAGACCATTGTTATAGAAAAAACATAACATAAGGCAATGGAATAAGCTATATTATATGTTTTTAGATCTTCTGTTTAAATTGATAGCAGTACCAGAAAGACTAAGGGGGTTATTTATCAAAGTCCGAACTGGCACGTAATTGTCCATATTCACGTCTATTTGTGACTTCTCCAACTCTGCTTATTCAACAATCTCTGCAATGTGACGAATTCGCAAACAATTCTGGCGCTTACTTCAGTCACGGACTTAAGGATCTCTTCGCATCAATTTGCGTGCGTGTGCACAGGTAATTCGTCTATTCAGCATGCGACGGATTCACCAGATCAGAGTGGCGAATTGAGGGGTTTGATGGCAGTGCTCCAGTGTTGTATAAGGCAACTATTTATTCAAAAGTAACAATGGCGACTGCGACTAAGTTAGTCTATTAAACATGAACCAGGCACAAGTTGCCTTAAAAATAAGTATTTTTCACTTATTTACAGTTAGTGGGATATGATGAGACTGACATCACTGCCCTTCACTGGAGCAATTCTCCTCACGACTTCTCATCCTACAATTGTGCGACTGACTACGACGCACAATGCAGGCAACGGCATCTGTCGCTCTTCGCTGCTTCATGAATAAGGAGAAGTGAATTCAAAACTTCCTAATCGTATCTACGTGAACAGACACGGAGACACTATGCAAGGTGAATTCAGACTTTGATGAATAACCTCCTAACTGTTGACCTGTTTGGTTAAGTGCTAACATGTATTCAAAACCTAGACACAGCTAACTCACGAGAAATATATCACAATAATAGAAATGAAGAACCACGCACAGGCAGCTGTGCTGCCACCCTTTATTGGGTGAAGGTATAAAGGAACCTGCACTTTATAAATAATTACAGTTACAGTTAGAACTCAGGAGAAATACTATAGTCTGCATTTAATTGAACAATAGATTCAGCTGTTTTCAGTCATTACATCCGGAGGTCTTAATTTCCTCCTAAGTTTGCTCAGAAAGGAAGACATCCATTGCATCACACTGCTCACAGGAGCTGATGTGTTTGCCTTTGAATACAAGATCTTCATGCATGAATAAAGGGCCAGTAACACCAAAAGTAAAATAAAATTTCTATTTTGAATTGGCATGGCAAATATTTAAATACATCACTTGTAGAAATTGTATCTGTGCTTAATTGATTCATTTGTATTGCTTTCTTTTTTATGTTTCTCTCTTTACTGACAGCAGCTATGTTGTATGTGTCACATTGTAATTTATGGTGCTTTCAGGAAATTTTGCAGCCTAGCAGCACTGGGAAAAGTCAGATGCAGCAGAAACAGAGGAGTCAGAGCAGACAACAGTCTAGCAGATGGAGAGCATTTACAGCAGCAGAATATCAGGAGTAAGGCAGCTCTGCTGACCAGCTATTTAAGTCTCATGCCACCTGGTCAAGTGAGGTGTCAGGAGCAGGAACGCTGGCTGCCCATCGTTGCCTAATTTAGACAAGCAGCTGTTCCAACACCCTTTGACAAAAGTTACAGAAATCAGGAAAGACAGGAATGTGAAGTAGATTAACTTTATTTTTCATCCTTTTTTTGTTGTTCTGCTAACAACAACACACATGATCACTAATGATTACAGCAGAGAAACCATGACTAGAATTACCGTTACATTTTTGATGAAATCTAATGCCATGCTAGACCTGGCAAAAAAAAAAAATGGCTTCTTTTTTTTTCATAAAATGTGGAAATATCCAGATGAACTATAGACAACTTTTTCCTTTTTCCCCTTTACTTTAAATAATTGTTAATGTTCTAATTCTTCTAATCTTCTTACTATAATATAACAGAATATTTGGGTTAAAGCTAATAAACTCACTGTAAACACATTTTGCATTTTTTAATTAGGTGTTTTAAACTAGAACGCTGTTTTTTGACATCAGTGATTAAACTATTTCAAGCCTCTTAATCAGGCTGGAAAAAAACAAACAAATATAATGTAAAATTTTCTATGAAGTGTATATTTTAGAGGGAAGTAAATTTACAAGAACAGCATTGTTTTCCATGCGCTATTAAATAGTGCAGTGAATAAACTAATTAGGGCAAAATGTATTAAACTCGGAAAGACTGAGTTCGGCCTTTTTGTGTTTATTCCCTGTAGATCTTGGCTATGGCGAAATTTATTAAGCTCAGAAAAGCTGTTTTTGCTTTTCCGAGTTTAATAATTCAGGAGAACACTTTGAAGTTTCTCCCGGTAAGTATCACAAGATTTGCCTCGATCAATACATGCTGTGAGAAACTTTTTTCTATTGAACATATCCATGGAAAGGGTAGATATACTGTATGGCTACTCTTTTCATGGATACATTCAATAAAAAAAAAATTCTCATGGCAAGTATCAATCGAGGCGAATCTCGCGATACTTACCACGAGAAACTTCAGACTGTTCTCCTGAATTATTAAAGTCGGAAAAGCAAAAACAGCTTTTCCGAGCTTAATATATTTTGCCCTAGCCAAGATCTCCCGATTAAACTCAGAAAAGCTGAAACGGCTTTTCCGAGCTTAATAAATTTTGCCCTCCGATTGTTAAATATTGATCAAATTTTACCGATCAAAACTTTTTGATATCGTTTTTAAATCTTATTTTTTGAGGAAAAGGTAGCCATACTTTACATTAGTAGTTTGGCTACTTTTCCATCAAAAAAATCCAATCGAAAAACTCGATCGAAAAGTTTTCAAAAAAAATATCCATCGATTTTTACTGATCAAACAGCCAAGGAATAAACTCGAAAAGGCCAATTAATTTTGTCCTAAGTCTTATGGACAATGATTAGGTCTGGTGCTATTATGAGAGTTACAAATGCACATTTCAAGGGGTATTACACTGCTCAGTTATGGATATTTACATTAGTATACATTTATTTGGCTTTTCACACCAGTACAAGAGAACTCTCGTGTCTCATAGAGGATCTGTTCAAAATTTATTTTTCTTAAAGCCAAGCAATAGTAATTTGGCCACAAATGGCACCTTTTTTTGTTTTTAATTGAGAGAGCTCCCTTGGCAGAAGCGGAACAATAAATTTATCCAAAAATAACTCACTTATAAATGTGTGTAATGTAAGACAGGGAACTTGATGAGAGGAAGAAAGCAGTTACAGGGGGATATTGAGCTCTGCTGAATTAAGAGATTAAAGAGTGAGGCAAACTGGATGTGTCGGAATGTAACCTGCAAGTTGTGGATGAGGTGGGGAAAATCAGTGACCTTTGTAGCTTAAGAACAAAAGCTGTCTCACTAGTGAAAGGTTCCTTCACACATCTTGATTTGGCTGCACAAAGGGCAGTGCAGACCAACTGTTAGCATTCACTAGTGCAAGAGAATGAGAATTCTGATTGGTTGCTGTGGCTTACTAGATCTCTGTAAAGCAGTGTTTTCCAAATGCCGGGTCGCGACCCGGTACCGGGCCACCAAAATGAAATGCCGGGTCACGAGCGTCGCTCATGAATATTCATGAACGGTGCCGTGCACAAAGTCCCTTACCTTCATGCACGGCACCACTCATGAATATTCATGAGCGCCGCTCTTGTGACCCGGTTATTTTTGTGCTTATCCTTCGTGCCGGGTCACGAAGGATAAGCACAAAAATAACCGGGCCACGAAAAAAAACAACTTTGGGAAACACTGCTGTAAAGGATTGCACCTGCTGATGAATTCTTCTTTTTCAGAATTGAAGTACATCACCTACGTTATATAGGACATACACAAAAATCTTCACTTTTGATGATAGTGTCACTTTAAAGAGTGGGGGGACAAATTAAAATGGGGTTGAGAGAGACTAAAAAGGCTCAAGAGACAAACTGCAGTAAAGCACTCTAAAATTTACAGTGATGTGGCCGACGCACTACTGAACAACTAATCGTATATACAGAGGAGGCATTAATTCAACATTTGGTGCATATACTGCACACAGCTCATCATTCTTTATTAAGCATATTAGTATATAACTCATTACATATACTTTATAAATATTTATTATTATGGATCCCATTTGAATGTTTCATTTATGCACTATGATAAACCACAAGTTTACTGATGGGTTCGTATACCATTAGAGAAGTCTGGCAGCAAACACAAGGCTCTGAAATAGCAAATTGCTCACATTATTAGTGGTGTCTGTTTTATTCTCCATTCATTCATCTCTCTTTATCCAACTTGTTATTTATTCTTTCCCAAAACCTTTTACACATTATGATTGATGATCTTTACAGTTCTATCCAGATGCACTTACCAAAATTGGCACTTATATTTCCAGCAATATTTGTAGATAAAAAATTATTAAAAGCCTTTGAATAATTAGTTCTCTAATTGAAATGCTTAGCTGTCATTTTGCAACACCATGCCTGCAGTGATATCATATTATAATGACTTTCTTCTTTAATTAAGTTGATTCAACAATTTATTGTTTGAAACCTGAGAGGATGCAATGGGTGGTGAGAAGTGTTAGTATTTTCCTCTATTGTACAACCCATCGGGAGAGCTGGATGAAATGAAAACGAGGCCTGGTAGATAAACAGAGTCAATGAGATTGTTGGGAATATGTGACACATATTGAGAGAATGTCGGGCTAGGGCATCCCTAGTGTGGTGAAGTATGAGTGTAAAAGCCCTCAGACGCAGCAGGAGAATTCCATCACAGACTGAAGAGCACATGAACAGAGAACTAACATGTTTCGCAAGAGTGGAAGAATACTATGGTTTTTTTTTCCCTAGACAGCTGAACCATCTACAGCAGCTATTTACAAGTTATGGGAACAGAAAGCAGTGCTAACATGAAAGACTGAAGAGGATTAAAGGATCTAAACTGGTGAACTATAAAAAGAAAGATAATCAATACTGCTCAAAGACAGAAGTGACTAATCTTACAGTAACTATAACAGTAAGAGACTCTTGTGGCGTCAGTCTTATTTCTCCTGTGTACAGCTCTACTCAAAAATTCCCTAGGTAGAGGTAAAGACTTCCCATGGTCCCTGTTAAAGTGTTGGTTTCTTCTAGAAAACTCAGACCACCACAATTACTGGACTACAGTGTTGCTGGATGACAGTAAAAATCAATAATAAGGTTGCACATTTTCCCCAGTGCATTAATGAGCAAGTCAGGAGTTTGCTTTAATTTTCTAAATGATGCTAGATGTAGCAAAGCTTATAATTAATAGGATGTCAAGGTTATGGTCTATGTTATTAAACGTCACATATAGTTAGATTATCACTAGAAAATCAGGGGCCCAGAAAGAGTGTCAGCGAAAAACAGCAGTCTGAGTTTTTCAACCTCTGAATTGGTATATTCCTTCCATGCACCTCCTTAGCAGTGTCCATAATCTGGTTCCAGAACCTAACAGACCTGCTATGAATAGAACTGGCACTAGCTATGGCTGATGGTCATCACCAAGGTATAGTTTATAAGGCTTACAGAACTCTTTCTACCATACAACCATGAACATGGGGGTTATTTTCTAAACTCCTGTTGTTCCATGATAGTTTTTCAGCAAGCAAATTAATGTGATGTGACATACTGTAGTGCTTATTCAGAATAAAACTGGAATATAGCACTCATAAAGGTTAAAAACTGCTTTGGAAAACTTGCAGATTTTTACAGGCACAACACCGGTATATTGAAAATCAGTCTCCTCCATAAGAAAGGTATTTTTGTCTATTTCAAAAGAAACATATACCTAGTGCTTGAGTAGGGTATTGTGCATCATACATAGTGGGAGATATCCAATTACCTCAGGAGATCTAATTAACACCCACAC